>JAKRZM010001304.1:557082-569868 GCA_036379175.1 Heliconius cydno galanthus | reverse complement strand
TTATTATTGATTCTGTAAAGACTGTGATATAATTATATTTTTTATAAAATGTCGAATCCTTGGAAGAAAGTTGCAGCGCCCGCCGACGTGCAAAATTTATCTGAGATCATGTCTGAAGAGTACGCAAAAGGTTTGCAGGTAAAAGAAGAATTGATGTTTGCTGAACAAATTTCAGATCAACACGTAGTTGTTGAATCAAACGAATTTTCATCCGAGATGCTCAAGCAGATCGAGGAATCGAGTGCAAAAGGATATTGTGACTCCGATGCTATCATTGCAAAAGTGTTGCAATGCCAGTTTGACAAAGAATATGACGACGAAATTAAGAGAGTTGAGAAAAAAAAGAACGGAGACGCTAAAGTAACAGTGTCCTTCGACAATTACCGCAATGTTCCTGAAAACCTCGTCTACGATTCTGAAGATGACGATGAAGAGTTCGAAAACGCTGGAAAGAAAGACTGGGATCGATTTGAAACTAATGAAAAAGAATTTGCAAGCCTCCCCAAACGAGGATTCATTATGAAAGACGGAGAAATGGTAACGAAGCACGACAGTGTTATCAATGGTAGGAGGAATGCGTGTAAAGTAATGGCGTTCCCTCCAGAGGTGTGCACGGGCGACGGCGCAGGATTCGACATGAAACTATCAAACTCTGTGTTCAATCAACTGAAGGAGCATACCAGATGGAGTCAAGCTCGCAAGCATAAGATGTTAGACAGAAAAGAAAGCCAAGCCACTGCCGAGATGGGTCTCGATGAGGCTACAAGACTTATACTTTTTAAGCTAATCAACAAAGGTATGTTAGAAGATATTAATGGGGTCATATCGACTGGCAAAGAATCTGTTGTATTACATGCCAACAGTGACCCATCTTTCCCTGACATGGTATTACCTAAGGAATGTGCAATAAAGGTCTTCAAGACCACTCTAAATGAGTTTAAAACTCGAGATAAATATATAGAGGCTGACTATAGGTTCAAAGATCGCTTCTCAAAGCAGAATCCAAGGAAAATAGTACACATGTGGGCAGAGAAGGAAATGCACAATATGATGAGGATCCAAAAGATTGGTCTCAATTGCCCAGAAATGGTTTGTTTAAAGAAACATATACTTGTTATGTCTTTTATTGGGAAGGACAACAAGTCAGCACCTAAACTACGTGATGTAATTATGAAGCCTGAAAAATGGGAGAGTGTATACCATGAAGTTGTAGATGCCATGCACAAGTTGTATAACATTGGCCATCTTGTCCATGCTGATCTCTCTGAGTATAATATACTTTGGTGGGAGAACAAATGCTGGTTCATTGATGTATCTCAATCGGTGCAGCCTGATCATCCCAATGGATTAGAATTTCTGTTGAGGGATTGTCGCAACATTATAAATGTAAGTTTTTCATATAAATTATCTTCATGTAATCATACCTTTGCTTTTCTGATTAAGTGCTAAATGATGCAAAGGAAAATATTTACAATACACAAATGATGTGATGATAAAAACAATATTATTTGTTTATATTACATAAAATCAGCTTCACCCTGTATCCCGCAAACAACAGGGTAGGCAGAGGGATCCGTTCCTCAATTTCTGCTGAATTCTGTAAGCATTGCGTGTTGGCAGAACTCAACGCCGCGCTTTCGCCTCAATACTAGAGTGAAGAAATAGAAATATAAATGTAAATAAATATTTGACTTTGTCGAGTGGAGATTGATCTCACAACCATCGCATTACAGTCACACCCTTGTGCCGCTGCTCCAGAATGAACTTTATATTACATAACTATTGCATAATATTATTCTGTTAAATATTGTGCAATACTATTGTGTTCACACTTAAAAATTTTATTTAATTACTATTTTCAGTTCTTTGAAAAGAAAGGTGTACCAGATATCAAAACAGCAGACGACTTGTTCAAATCAATAACTGGATTCGAAGAAGTTGATGTCAATCTTCTAGAAGGAGTTCATACTACTTACAACAGCTTGTCTTCACGATTTGAGATAGCACCTGATGACAATAGAAATATAAGCTATCCATTTGAATACTGTTGGCAAAAAACAAATGAGAAGAAAGGAAAGAGTGATGATGATGATATTGACTGTGATGAGGATGATGAATTCGATGAAATGTGGTATCATTCAAAGCAGAATAAGATAGTTGATGTCACTACAAACTTCGGAAATGAATTAACAATTGATAATGTTGTTATTGAGAAGGAAGTCAATTTTGGTAATCCAGTACTTGAGGCTTTGCCTTCCAATGAATTGAATATAGACAGTAGTGGTGTCGATAAAAAGTCTTAATACAAATAAAAAACTTTTACATATGAGAAAATGAACTATAATTAGCATTGTTTTTAAACAATGACAGAAAAAATGGTGTAATCCTAAAAATAAACAAAAAAAGGAGTTGTAATTGAATAAAAATGCAAAATGGGTGCCTTGTCTTTTTATTATTTCTTTTTTCCTAGTGATTACATGATTTTAAATTAATTAAAATATAAATTATATTTTTCACTACAAAAATATCACAGTAAAATATAATAAAACAAAATTATAAACCAGTATGGAAATGTCAATTTAAAACATGAGGGTCATATTGTTTTGCACTTCTAATTTTATGTAATCAATAATTAATCATCTAAAATAAGACCATTGATGTGCAGTCATTTAACTTTAAGCATGAGAGTTGTGGGTTCTCAGCAAATCCTCTTCAGGGAATTAACAATTTTTATTTCCTAGTTTGATAATACAATGTAATATTAAGCGTGACCATCTAAAACTTTTTTTAACCTGATAAATATGTTAAATCATAAATAATTGAATAGAGAACGGCTTTAATTTCCGTTGCGACAATATTAAAAAAGCTGTAAATTTCTGCTAATGTAAAAAACAGTCTTATCTTAATAATAAACAAATATAATCATTCACAATTTTTTACCATAATGAGTGTTTCTAATAGATATTTCTGCTGTCTTGTCAAACAGTGTTGTGTTTCCGCCGCTATACTTATTAAAGCTTGATAGTCCATTGATTTAGTTGATATTATGATTGATTGCAATTTTAGTTTCAGGTCTATGTTGAATGGGATGCCTGAAATAAATTATTAACCTCATTAAGTAACTGATAATAGTGCAGTTCATCATCAAGTGGTTCAAGTCTCATGCCAAGGAAAGAATTATTTCCATTCTCGCTCTGGTAACGAGACAAAGCGCCAATCATGCAATCTCAAAAATTTGGTGGAGAATGGACAAAGGAGTGTCTTTGAGGCTAAGTACACTCTTTATACACTACCTACCCTGTTTATGCTATACCCTAGGTCTGTAGACTATATTTGATATTAAATTCCATATTCTTGTAAGGATTCCATTTTTATTTAAGATCTAAGTATCATTTTAAAGACTAAGAGAATCATTTTATTGCACTCTTTTAGATACTTACTATCATTATCTTCATCATTGAGTAAACTGTCTAACAATTGTTTTAATGATTCTGATTTGACATCTGAATCAGGATCCACTATGAGAACTAAAAATACTCTTATAACCTGAATCCTAAAAAGTTAAATGGCATTTAAATTATAAAAATAGATAAAGTATTAAGTACTTAGAAAGAAACATTGAAGCAATTATAATGCAGTGGGTCAGCAAATCAAATAAAAAAAAAAAAAATCTAACTATAATTGTGATGGGTTATGGGTTCCATTTCCAATTGAGGGATTTAATTATTTTTATTTCCTTACCCTGGTAAAGAGACATATCTCAGAATTTCTCTTTGCCTATCAAACCATATACAGGATACGGTATGAAGAAAAAATAAAATCCCTGCTTTGTAATACTAGGTGTCTCAAAAGAAATTATATATTTGATCAGCTTGTTGCGTGAACGCAATGCATTAGAGGGTCGCGATTATGTCATTCGATAGCCTGGCTCTTGGGAATTTAGTCACTATGGAGAGTTTTTAGGAGCGGACCGCGCGTTGTGCGTGCGTGAATTTTACAAAAACAGTAATTCTGCGACTATAGCGCGACGAAATTTTTGCAACATTCGTAATTTTCGTCACTTAAATGATGCGCTAAGCATACCTCTCATTCGGAATTGGGTAAAAAAGTTTGAAGAGACTGGCTCAAGTTTAGATAAACCAAAATCTGGACGGCCAAGGTTATGGAGGACAGAAGAAACCGTAGAACGAGTCAATCAGTCTGTTTGTGTTGATCCTGACCTCTCAATTCGGAAGCGTGCAAGTGCTTTGAACGTGCATAGATCATCGCTTCAACGCATTTTGCGCAAAGATCTAAAGCTGCATCCCCATAAAATTTAATTGGTGCAGGAGTTAAAGCCCCAGGATTCTATTCAAAGACTAGAATTCGTAAACGAGATAACTGAGAGAGTACAAACGTTCACCAACATCATATTCTCTGATGAAGCTCATTTTCATCTGAATGGGCACGTTAACAGGCAAAACTGTCGCTATTTGAGTGCAACTAATCCGAAACGCAAGCATCAGAGACCTCTTTATTCGCCAAAAGTAACCGTATGGGCTGCAATGTCATCGCGAGGAATAATCGGCCCATACATTTTTGAAGACGCGGGGGGACGTGCACTTACAGTTAACTCAGAACGTTATGTGAAGATGTTAGATGAATTTTTGTTGCCTACACTGCAGAATTCTCCTGGCTATAGTCAAAGGACATGGTTCCAGCAGGATGGAGCGACGTCACACACGTCTAATGTGTCTTTACCACAAGTTCGTGAGATTTTTCCAGGAAAATTAAACTCCAGAAGAGGGGACATAAATTGGCCTCCACGCAGTCCTGATTTGACTCCGATGGACTTTTTCCTGTGGGGTTTCCTTAAATCTAAAGTGTACGTCAACAAACCAACTTCTCCGGCGCAATTAAAACAAAATATTCGCCGCGAAATGGAAGCCATCACTGAGCGCTAACTTGCCAAGCCGTCATAAGAAATTTTCGCGCTAGGTTCAATGAGTGCCGTGAACGCGAGGGTAAACATTTGGATGACATTATTTTTAAAATATAAATTCCCAAAGTCTGTATTTTAGAAATAAAGAAACATTTTACTAATAAACTACTTAGTTTTTTTTTAATGATATTTATAAATATAAAATTTCTTTTGAGACACCTTGTATTAACTGTGGATTGTACATTGACATTATCTACCCTGTAAAAAAATATGTTCATATTTAAGACATTATCATTATTTATAGGACTTAGAATATATTCACTTACTCAGTTAGAATGCTTTCTGGTATATAAAATTTTGAATCACATAATTTGTTTGCTGTTTCCAAAGCTATATCAAATTTATCTAAAAATAATAAAATTATTATAGTAAGAGCAAGTCTTGTGTATCATAAATAATAATAAAAAATTTACATTTATAAACTAGTACAGAGGCCATCGTCAAGAAGTGGGGCAGAATCTAAATATAAAACTAATAATAACAATTCTTTATTGCACAAATAAAAAATACAGTTCATTTACAGACACACAAATGTGCAATGGCAACCTTATCACTAAAAGCAATTTCTTACAGGCAACCATAAAAAATCTGAAATTTATTTTTTAAGAGTGCAGAAAGGTGCAAAAAGTATTGTTAATGAAATAAATTAATATATAATAAATAAAAAAGAACACAATAATTTACAAAGTAATGACACAATAGTGGGTTCAAATCTCCACTTAGCAGAATAAATTAAGAGTATCTAGGCACTAAGCTCTCCCTGAATACCCTATTACATAAAAGTAATTGCCTCACCACAATTAATGAGTAAATTCAACATATTCCTCAAGCACATCAGTTTCATAGTTTTATCTTCAATAGTATTAGCAGCTATTTCATAATAATGTAGAGCTTCCAATTTATAATCCAGTCTAATCAGTTCATTTGCTAACTCTAAGAGAATTGAACTTCTTATAGGAGATTTCTCTGGATATTTACTGTAAGCTTGTAGATAACAACTGATGCCAGCCTAAAATTATAAAATTGATAGGTTAAAATGTTCTATAATCCTAGTCTTCACTCCTAATATAATTCTTAGAAACATATAAGAAAAAGTTTTTAAGCAAGGAATACAACTTGCACTAAATCAAAGATTTGATTTAATAGTGAGATATGTTACAATCATAAATCAAATCTATACATCATAAACAAAAAATATTATATTCTTATTCTAAAAAGCTCATGTATCCAGTAAACCACACATTAAAATAATCCAGGACATTCTCGTCTTTAATAATGCCAGATTTGTGAAATTGCAATATAATTATATAAAATATATTTTACATACTTCTAAGCTTTCTCTATCAGGACTATGGAATTTTAAAGCAGTGAGCTTTTTCTCGGCCTTCATGAATTGTCGCGCAGCTGCTATATATTGTTCAGCTTCACCAAGAACGTTGCCAGCGGAAGCCTCACACTTTGCAGCACCAATGTAAGTCTGACCAGCAAACGCTGGTTGTTCAGAATGCTCACATTGTATTGCTAAAGCTATGAACTCATTTGTTGCTTCAGATATATTTGGTTTTCGCATAAATCGCCTAAAAATTATGTTTTAAGGTACATTATTCGTGTTAGGTGAAAAAAAATATTCTATTTTATTTTCAATAGTAAAAACAGGTAATACATACTTTTTAAGTTTTGTGTTAATATTGATATATTGTTCATTAAAGCTTGAATTTAGATCAGTAGCCATTTTATAATGATTTCTCGATATTCGTCTTCAGTGATGAATAATAATAAGAATAAATTAGTAAATCGAGAACATAACAACAACAATATTTAACAATATTTTGACAGATACAGCTTTGTTACGTTTCACGTTTATAATGATGACCACAGAACACATTTACTCATGATAACGATGACAGAGCTCAACAGTTTTCCATTTAACTACTAGTACTAGTAAAACTAGTAATGTTCCTTGCATTTAATCATAAATGTAAAATATGTTCGTGCTTGCCAAGGGGGCAAGCTTTACTTATTCCTTATGAAAATTAATTTTAACAAATTATTATAAATCAGCGTTTTAATTTATTACTTCATTTTCGCACTTGCAATAAGCGAAAAGTCAACATGAATTATTGATATTACAAAATTTTCATGTCAAATGTCAAATTTTATTCCCTGACGTGTCGTTCATACAAAATATATTTCTAAAATTTTCGAAAATTTAGCAATGTTTTTCTTACAGTAATTACATAAACTGGTGATTAAAAGTTTTACACCGTAAAACACAATGGATTTCTTAAAAAGCGGCCTGAAAACCGTGCTAGGAGCTCCAGAAACTGGCCAACAGCCGTCCGTAGCTGATACGGTAACTAAAATTTTCAGTAAAAAAATTTAATTGACCTATTTATAAATTTAGCTGTGTGAGAGTTTATAAATTTTAAGATATAGGTGTGAGAGGAATTTCATGTGACATGTCGTAATCGACATCGTGTAATTTTATTACTTTCCCAAGTCGAATAAACATTTCTACACATAAATTACAGATGCTATTATAATTATGAAAGATTTATACGAAGTAAGAGGTCTTCATAAGTGTTTTCAATCACAAAATAACACAAATACTAGAAAATTACCTTGATGTTTCTTAATTTGTTAAAAAAAATATATTTATTAAAAAAATATATACTAGTTATTAACATATGTTAATTTTGTGATTAATTTAACAGGTGGAAAGACTAGTAGAAAGAGCTAGTAACTCAACCTTGTTAGAAGACAGGAGAGATGCTTGCAGAGCATTAAAAGCTTTATCAAGGAAGTACAGACTTGAAGTTGGTGCTCAGGGTTTAGATACTTTAAAACAGGTGATTTTTGTATTATATTTATAATAAATAGAAATTTATTTGAGGCTTTCATGGAGTAGTGGAATAGACCCCGATTGCTAATGCAATGGTTGTGGCTTTGATGCACACACAGGGGAATGAATTATTATCCTTCCTCTGTCAGGACAGTGTGATATCATATAATATATATGATTCTGCCATTCAATATACAATGTCTCTGATTTTAGCAGATAGCTGAGAATGGAGTATCTTTGCAAGTCTACAGTCTGAGAACCAGTCAGAGTGCTGACTGAGGTCTCAGACACTCTACATAGTTTTTCTGACCAGAGCAACGTTTAAAAATAATTCATTCTATAAAATGATCATAAAACCCCCAACCATTTCTTTTACAGTATGATGTATATGGTCTGATTTAGAAAACATAAAATTTTTTAATTTTAATTTTTTTTTGTTGTTTAACACCTTAAAAATGTCAAAAATATTTAAGGAATAGTATTCTATCTTGCCAAATGATAATTCTTAGCAGTTAACTTTGGATAGCAAAGATTTGTAAGAATCTGCCTATCGAGACAACATAACTAAGTTGTAATTACGGTGTAATAATTTTGACATAGTTTGATGAGAATGTATGGCTTAGCAGTCAGTGCGCTTGAATAGTTACCAAAAGGTGTGAGTTCAAATTCTGCTGAGTTAAAAAATTATATGTTTTTTATATAAGTATTGTTCTTTCTTAAGTGTGGAATAGGACTATAAAACTATCAAAAATAATTTTGACGTATTTTTTAGGATAGGCAAAGGAAACCTAACGTTTAGATATTTCGTTCCCCAATATCAGTCAAATTTTTGAGACACTGCATTTTGTGTGAAGGAAATCAAAGCCGCACTTTGTCTTGTTACCAGTGCGAGAAAATGGATATATAAAATAATTTATTTCCCCGAGTGGGAGTCGAAACCACAACCGTCGTGCTTATAGTCCACACACTGTGTAACTGTGCTACTCAATGGCCTGAACTAACTATGTAACAATTCTTCTTTCAGATATTAGAACTTGACAGAGCTGACAACGAAACAATAAACTATGCGCTCGATACACTTAACAATATTGTATCACCATCTCAATTCGAGGAAGAAGAGGACAAACCACACTTACCCATAAACATCGGAGATCAGTTCACAGAAATGTTCATTAAAGACCCACGAAATATACAACTAGTTTTGGATCTTTTGGATGAATATGATTTTAGAGTTAGACTGTCTACAGTACAATTTCTTACATCTCTCCTAACAAATAGGACTAAAGATATTCAAGAAATTATACTCGATAAACCCATGGGTGTATCAAAAATGATGGACTTGTTATCTGACAATCGAGAAGTTATCAGAAATGAAGCGTTACTACTGCTTATAAGACTGACAAAAGGCAATGCTAATATACAAAAAATCGTAGCCTTTGAAAACGCCTTTGATAGATTATTTGAAATTGTCAATACTGAAGGTTATTCCGATGGCGGCATCATAGTAGAAGATTGTCTTCTACTAATGCTAAATTTGCTAAAAAATAACAGTAGCAATATTAATTTTTTCAAAGAAGGCAGTTATATACAGAAAATGCTGCCAATGTTCAACATGCCGGAGGAAGCTGAGGATATCGGTTGGTCTCCGCAAAAAGTTTCAAATGTACATTGCATGTTGCAACTTGTCAGGACTTTGGTATCACCGAGTAATTCAGCTCAGATTATATCGAGCTGTCAGAAAATAATGAAAAATGTCGGCTTGTTAGACTCTTTGTGTAATATTCTAATGGCGAGCGGCGTTCCTGCTGATATTTTAACAGAAACTATTAATACTGTGGCCGAAGTCGTTAGAGGAGATACGGTGAATCAAGAGTTTATAGGGAATGTGATAGCGCCGTCTTATCCTCCACGGCCAGCTATTATAGTGCTGTTGATGTCCATGGTGAATGAGAAGCAGCCGTTTTCTTTGAGGTAAGGGTTTTGATTTAATGTTCCGTATTTCTTAAGGAAAAAAGTAATCCTTATGAGATCCCTTTGTCGTCCGTCCGTCTGCCTGTCTGTGTGTCAACAGCCTTTATCTTAGGAACGCTTAGTGATATCGAGTTGAAATTCAATGATTGAGAGATTCATGAAATTATTATGATTTCCTGAAAAAATCGTATTTCTACATTCACTTAAAAAAAAGATACTTAAAAAACGCGTAACACTATGTAGAGAATTAAGATTAATACTTTCTGGCTAAGCTAAGTTTGAATTTCAGAAAAAGTGCGACCTCCAATTTTTGTACAGAACCCTCGATTGGCGAGTCCGTCTCGCCATTGTCCGGTTTTTTATTTTGATTGAAATATTTTTTTTTAACTTTTTTATGATGGTTTTAATGTTACTTAAGAATAAATGTACTACAATTTTTTTCTATTTCTCTTATTGTAAATTTGATTTTAAAAAAGTTACGGATTTCAATTTTATTCTATTCATATATTCTATGATCCTGGCGCAAGAGTACAAACGTGTGACTGTAGTAAGCACGACAGATTAAAAGTTCGATTCCCACTTGACGAAATGAAATATTTAATATTTTCATTTCTTCGCTTTGCTGTGGTGTTTGCATATTGACTGGCGGAACGTGGTAGGGTGCCCAAGATAGGCAAACTAGTGTAAAGCAAAAATGAAATCTCATTTCCAAATAAAAACAATAAAAATTTATTACAGATGTGCAGTCCTCTACTGTTTCCAAAGCTATCTCTACCATAACGAAATAAGCCAAGCTAACCTAGTCTTAACTTTGTTACCATCCTCAAGTGAGGTTTCAAGCTTAACCAGCGGTCAAATCCTCTGTGGAGGGCTGTTCTCCTCAGATATCCTTTCGAATTGGTTCGCTTCAGTGTGTCTGATGCATGCCCTGATAGACAATACGGGGCAGAAGGAGCAGTTGTTGAGAGTGTTGTTAGCGACCAACATAGGTAGTGCACCGGTGTCACTGTTGCATCAGTGCACGCTGCTGTTGCAGCAGACTACTAAGTTGCAGTCTAAGGTAAGTTCTCTGGTATATTGTTGTCAGATGGATTCTATTTGAGGATGATGACAATTTATAAAGTTTCAGTTTTTTTTTCAAATATGGAACCCTAAAGCAGTCCCTAAATGAAAATAGAAAATAAAAACAAACAGAATGTTTCCAGGTAGCACTTCTAATGCTGCTGTCGCAGTGGACGGCGCACTGCCCGGCCGCAGTGGGCGCGCTGCTGCAGGCGCCTGGCGGCGTGTCCTACCTGGTGTCGCAGACTTGCTCCAACGAACACGACGATAACGAATACTTGTTGCAAGGTATGTTTTATTTAAAATTGAATATAATTATTATTAGGTTATTTGACATTTTATAGTTATTTGGTTTATATGAGATTGTATATATAGGTAAACAAGTTTTTTGTTTATTTCCGATTTGACGTTTCGGACGTAGGAACATTTAACACTAAATTTTCTTTACGTTTCCACTAAAATATGGGTGTATGTTAAGAAAGGTAAAAAATTCATTGTTATATGTCAGTTTTATTAATTCTAAAAAATGTAATGATGAAACTCCTTGATAGTACTGGAAATATTAGCAATGTAGACTAAGCTGCCTTATCAGCTTTGTCTACTACAGCTAAAAAATAATGTAATATTAAAAAATAATATAATAGCCTTTTTTATACTCTTATAGGTCTCTCCGCCTTCGTACTCGCTCTATGCGTACACTTCAACGAAGAGAACACGGAGAATTCAACATATTCACGCGACTCTCTCCGCCAGTTGTTAGTGAAGCGTATCGGTATTGAAACTTTCACGGCTAAAATAGGCGAAGTCTCGAAACACGAGTTGTATAACAAGGCGGCGAAGCACCCGCAACTGAGGGCAGCTGAGCCGTCCGAAGTACTCATCGATTATGAATTTTGTAGACTGTTTAAAGGGTTGGAAGGTGGGTTTCCTTCTTTTTTGCTTTTTATTTTTAATCTGTGGCGTTTATGTAAAAGATTTTTATAGTTTTACTCTGTATTTCGTATCTACCTAATTTAGTTGATTAACGCTAACTAACTTTGTCTAACCACCTACACTAACTAACCACCAAAGCGAGGAAATGAATAATTAAATTAATAATTATTAATTACTAATTAATTCTTAAGTAACTATTTTAGTACTTAAGGACAAGGATTACATTTAAATCCTAACTGTAATAAGAATTTCAAATTCTGTGTAACACAATTTTTAAAACCTCATCATTATAAAACACAACTTTTGAACTTTTGTATGAGTATTCATGTCCTTTCCAAAAAAAGTTTTTTTTACCAATTCAATTGTATTATTTATAATTTTGTTTTATACTGTAACTTTTTTTTATAGAAAAAGATAAAGATATACAAATACAATACGATCACTCGATAAGAAATTTTCCATCAAACAGAAAAAAAGGATAGGAACTTTGAACATTTTTATTCTCTATTTTGAATAATTTTATTTTCTAAAAATCAAAACATGGAATTCCTAAGAAACTAAACAGATAATATCATACCCAATATAAACAGTAATACTAAATAACTACACCATCGAAAAAGCTTTGTAATCAAAATAATTAAATTACGAATTCTGTGCAAAAGTAGAAATATTAACAGTCAGAACTCATTTCAAATGGGACAGGGCTCTTTGAGAAGATTCCCGGCTGTTAATAGACATGCTATTACTTTATTGGAAGCAAATGAAATTTTATGTGAATTTTATTTATATTTTCTCCATTATTTCTTCTAGGTGTAGTAATACAAAGTGTAACGGCTGAGTCCACTCCCCCCGTTAACAGCGGGTTCGAATCCGCACATAGTGTTACAGAGGAACTAGCGCAATACAAACAACTGATAAGACAACAGGACGCGAGATTGCAGGAGCTTATGTATCAGTTGGAACAGACGCAGGCTTTGCGGGTAATGCGATTTATTTT
>JAKRZM010001304.1:457645-555167 GCA_036379175.1 Heliconius cydno galanthus | reverse complement strand
ATTTACCAAATTTTCTGGAGTTGAGTGGGCGTAAATTTGAACATCGTCTGCATACATGTGATAGGGACACGAAAGGTGGTTAGTGATAGAATTTATAAAAATTGAGAAGAACAAAGGAGATAAAACACCGCCTTGAGGTACCCCAGCCTGGACAACACGCCACGAAGATAAATTTTCCTCAATTCGTATGCGCTGTTTACGGCCATTAAGGTAACTTCAAAGGTATTAGTTGAGATGAGAGATCAATCAGATGAGTAATCATCTTAACATAGCGTAGTGTTTAGTTCCGCCGCTCAACACGCAATATCTTGAGAATTCGGTGGCGCTTGGGGAATAGTAAGCTACCCTACTAAGCAGCCTACTTAATACTAAGGTACCCTGCTTTATTTAGAGACGGTGATCAAGTCCGCGTTTCTTCTTACCCTAGTGGGGAAATGAACATTATATAAATACTAGCGGCCCGCTCGCGGTTACGCCCGCGTGAACTATGTTATTATTAATTTCTGTCTGCATGACTACGTCCCAGTGACGTATATGCAAAATTTGAGACTCCTAGCATTTGTAGTAACGAAGTTTCATACAAGCTTTCGACCCCAAAAACAACCCCTTAGAAGTCGAATATTGCAAATTCCCGTCTTAGCGAGCACCTACGTCCTATAAGTAACTCCTATGAGAAATTTGAGATTCCTAGCACATGTAGTTTCTGAGATTTCGTGATGAGTGAGTGACCTTTCGATTTTATATATATAGATAATATAATCAGGGACGAACCCGTGAATTGTGGGGCTAATTGTTATTTTCTTGCTTGCTAGTTAATTAAATAATTGTAAACTAATAAAAAAACTCTTCAGTGCCAATATTATACAGGTGTAGAAAAGAAAGAATACTTTTGGTGAGATTATGTGTGGATTGAAGTACCACTTTGTCTTGTAACCAGAGTGAAGAAAATTCCTGAGTAGGAATCGAAACCAAATCATGTCGCGTTTACAGTCACACGCTGGTGTCCCAGCGCCACGATTGACCTCATACTAAGATAAGTAATCAGCTTCACGCCGTATCCCGCACCCAGCAGGGTAGGCAGAAGGAACCTAGTGTTAAGACACTCCATTACCTACCTTTCGCCGAGTTCTGGAGGCATTGCGTGTTAAGTGGCGGAACTCCACGCTGCTCTTTGCTTCGACACCAAAAAGAAGAATTGAAAATATAAATATAAATAAATATTTCATTTCCTCAAGTGATTTTACAGTCACACTCTGTGCCCCTGCGCCACGACTGGTATCAACATAATATAATTAAATTTAATGTATTGTAAATTACTTTATTTATCTATAGGATGCAAGACTAACTGAATACAAAATGAAACTACTTTCCCTTGGAGTGTCCGTAGAAGATGATAACACAATAGAACCAGAGGAGAAACAAGAGGATTTGACTTAAATTATAAATTTTTACTATATATATAAGAATAATTAAGTATTATATTTTACAAATAAATTGTTTAGATGTTATTTATTTATTGTGACACAAAATTTTGGTAATTTTATTTCTTGGACCGATAAGTATAATGAAGTAATATAAGGCCTAAAAATACTGAGTAACCTATTTTTAATATAGTGTGTACTTATGTTGGAATGAAGTAAAAGGATATTACATAATATTATAAAAAATTAATCCCGCGACGTAAAATTGTTTAATTAGTTTGTTCTTATTAGGGATTAAATCAAATCCAATACTAATTTCAGGTCAATATAATATGTAATTAGAAAGTCACTTCGTTGTTATTTATCTATACTAATAATATAAAGTGAAACAGTTTGTTTGGTTGAGCGCTCTTACCGCAGGAGCTACTGGTTTGCTGCTTCAGTTATTCAAGTGGGCGAAGCCACAAGCGGAACACATGAATAATAAGAAATTTTACTTAACACTATAATTAATATAAAATCTTTAGTCATAAAGAATTATATTTGTTTTTATCGTCCAATACTTTTTAATAATTCTTATTTAAATATTTATAACATAGAGCATATAATTTTTTAAATGTTGTATATGTAAATAATAAAGTGGTATTTTTTTCTGTTTATTGTAAAAATTGTCTTACCTGTACCATAAACAATCATTCTAGTGACATATTATATTTTATTCTCTTTATTTATACTTATAATATTGTTTATTTCATATTATTGTAAAGATGATCATATTTTCGATATGGCTATATTTATAATTTTCTTAAAGGAACTCCAATTAGAGCAACTTATTTGCTTAAATTTTAGTTAAAATACATATGTTTGTACATAATACCGTGCATGGTAAAGGTAAGCCACTTCATATTTCTTCTTACTACTGACTTATTTTGTAAACGATAAATATAAAAAAAATATTCGAAAGAAAAAAAATTGGTGAATGAAATAATTGAATCAAATTCTAAAGAAACTATCCATTGGCTTATTTGTTAATAATTTCGACTGTTGGGTCGTTGGTCGAAGGTTTGATGTATAGTTATACAGTCAATACTATTAATGATCAGGACTTAATGTGTTATACATATATTTAAGTGTAACGATTGATTACTGCTGTTATATGTAATTTTCACAAACTTAAGATTTATTATGGTTTAATTTTAATAGAATAAAAAAATTGTATAATAAACTGGCTGTATAAATGTGTATAAATGGTTTCTCAATAAAATTAATTAGAAAAATAAAAACATTTTTTTTTTACTTATTTAAAAAATTAAGTATGCAGGATGTCCAAATGTCGATTCCAATACTGCATTTTGAGTAATCAGAACAAGAAAATGAAGAAGAAAACAAACGCGGAATGATCTATTATCATTTCCGCGCTGTTTAGACAACGATGGTTAGCATCGAGTTCCGCAACTCAGCACGCAATTTCCCGCAAAATAGACGGAAATGTCTTAAGACTAGGTTCTGTCTAACAACCTAGCAACATGCGAGAAAAAGTATGTAACTATATTTTTTATTTTTAAATTATAAAATTCAAATTAATTAAATAAAGTCGTTAAGTGTTTTAAAATATTTATTGGGATTATAAATCATGAAACAAAGCCAGGAACCAAACATTTATAACCTATCTACAATTTTCTAACTACATACACCTACACATTCTCATATTAAATATACATATTACAATAATATAAATTAATAACATTTATATCATACTTAACCATTAGACTTTAGTAAATGCTTGATTTTTTTTTTAATAACATCATGACTATTTACATAAATATTCTTTTTTACAACTTAAATTATCAAACCAATAAAAAAATACTGTAATAAAGAACCAAACAATTATATATTGAGGCTGCACGAGCGTGCGACTGTACAACACGACGGTTATAAGTTCGATTCCCACCTGGGAAATGAAATATTTATTACAGTTCTTCGCTTTCGAAATAATGGAAACTACAGAATTGCGTTCCGCTACTCAAGACGCAATTCCTGAAGAAATCGGCGGAAAGTGGGGAACGGAAATATCTTAATGGGAACAGAGCGTCCCAGGTTCCCTCTGCATACCCTGCTACGTGCAGAATATAGCGTGAAGCTATAAAAATTATACAGTATAAAAATTATTTTGGAATGCCATATAAAACATAATTTATTTAACTTACAAATACTAAGATATTTATCAATCACCTCTAATCCTATTTAATCTGTTGTGAAATATTTACAAAAAAAATCAGCTTAACGCTGTATCCCACACAGCAGGGTAGGCAGAGGGAACCTAGAGTTAAGATACTCCGTTTCCCCCTTTCTGCCAAATTCTGGAAGCATTGCGTGTTGAGTGGCAGAACTCAACGCCGCGCTTTCCCTCGACACCAGAGCGAAGAAATGGAAATATAAACGTAAATAAATATTTAACTTCCTCGAGTGGGGATCGGACCCACAACCGTCGCGTTACAGGCATACCTTCGTGACACTGCGCCACGACGGCCTCTATTTACAAAATTATTAAAAATAAAAACGAGAAGATTATAACTAATAATTAAAACCGTACACGGACTATGCATGGTTGTAATTATCTGTTCACGTCATTGATGCTATAAGGTAACGAAAGAAAGAAATGATTTCATTATTTATTATAAGCCTTCATAATAAATACTAACTACTACTAAACTTTTCTTAAATACAAAATATACAAAAAAATATGAAAGATTTATTTTTAATTTATTATTAAAAAATGAGATGCACTTAATTTTATATAAATTATCTATGCATAGTACTTAATGTAAAAAATAATTAAATAATTTTTTGTTGATATATCATATTTTTACATAGTATACCTAAAGACAACATACAATAATTTATATAAATATTATTATATATAATGAATTAGGTCTGTTAATTTCACAATGTAATTTTTTGTTTCACTTATTCTAAATATTTTTGTTATTACTTTCTTATAAGCTAGTAAAAATAATATGATTAAAATAAGATATTACAATCATTTAACTAAAAGAAGCTTTACATTTACATTTTAATTACACAAATGAAAAGGACTTAAAAAACAGTCTTTAAGAACACGAAAAATATATAATAATAAATTTTCTAAAAAAATTATGAGTCAAAAATGTATCAATTCAAATTTTTCGTCAAAGTTTCACATGACTTCTTTTTTCCAGCAACTGTGATTCCTTTATTTTGGGCATTCGTTCAACACTATGTGGAACGAGTGTGACATTTTTTTATTTCCTGCTTTGTATACAACTATTTTGGGCCTTCTCTTTACATATTATGAAAGCAACAAACAATATTATTGACAAAAAAACTCAACACATAAAAATAAAAGAGACAAACCATAATTTGATCATAATTTTTTACAAATTAATTAGACTAGAGTTAGACTCTACTTCTTTAGACTTTCTTGTCATAAAGCAATAACTTAACAGATAATAAATATTTATATATACTGCGTCGACAGTCTGTTTATACCAATTATATTGTATTTTAATTAAAGAAGGCCCACACTAGACGCACCAGTATGAACAGTCTAAGCAAAATTGGCATCACTTTAGTGCAAGCCATGTACAAAATATATATTATCACGCGGCCATCCTGAAAATATGAATAAAAAATACTTTATTTAGTTTTTTTTAGCATCACACTGTATCGCGCATATGGCAGTGTAGGCAGAGGGAACCTGGTGTTAAGACAGTGTTAACCACTGCTTAATTTTCGAGACATTGCATTTTGAGTTGCATGGTGAAACTCAATGCCATTTTTTGTCTTCTCACTAGGGTAAGAAAATAAAAATAATTAATTTTGCGGCATTCCAGTTTGTGTCATTTTCGTGGATATTGGAGTTGGACGAATTGACAAATTCAATTTATCCATTTGAAATGTCAATCAAAATTATATAATAATATTTCCGGCTTAACTTAACACCGTACATTATAAAAAACAAAACAGTATGAACCCACATACCTCGGCAGTCACAGAAGGCATAACGGGCTAGGTGTATGCGTATATCGCGGCTCCGGCTATCACCGCCAGCGCCACCAGCACGAGGGCGAGCACAACTCGCTCTTGTAGCGCGCGTACCACCATTGTGTTTAGGAGACGTGTGGAACGACTCAACTGTTCGTCTGTTTCACGGAGCTACAATGAACACATAATGCAAAATAATATTAATATAGTCTTTAAAAAATAAAGAATGCATCAGATTGTTCAATAGCATTTGTGACGTGTACGTACGTGTATCTCGCTGAGGGGAATGTAGTATTTAATATTTTCATTCCTTCGCTCTGGTAACAAAGCGAGGTGCAGCGTTGAGTTCCGCCACTCAACATGTAATGTCTTAAAAAATCGGCGGAAAGTGAGAAACTGAGTATCTTAATATTAGGTTCCCTCTGCCTAATATGCTATATAAGAGATACTATGTAAAACTGAAACACGCCTCGACAAGCGTAATGGAGGAACGTGCCATTGGAGAAGCCTATGTCCAGCAGTAGACGACGACAGGCTGATGAAGATGATGATGTAAAACTGTAAATGAAAAATATTTAAATGGATAAATAACAAAACTCACCCGTCCCCTAGACCTCTGTATAGTTTCCCTCTGAGCACTAAGGTCTTGCAGCACAGCGGCACCTATCTGTTCTGTCTCGAGCACCACTCTGTAGCCCTCAGTGAGTGTCTTGCCTGTCCTCTCTATTTGTTCCGTATTGTCTAGTAACTTGCGTCGCTGGTCGTTCACTACAGACCAGTCTTCATACTCGTCTTGGTCTATGTTATCTGGTGTTAAGAGGATATTGTGATAAAAAAATAAATACTATCCTACTAATATTATAAATGTGAGTTTGTTAGGATGGATGTTTGTTCCTTGTTGCTGTTACACAAAAATTACTGAATGGATGCAGATGAAACTTTACAATAATACTGCTTATACATAAGTTTCTGTTATATTAAGTAGGCATTGTATGTTGTATTCCATTGAGCTGAGTCATGGCACGAGGGCACCAGCATGTGACTGTAAACGCTACAGATTGTGGGTTCGATCTCACTCAAGGAAATTAAATATTTTATATTTTCATTGAGACGAGCAAGCACCACATTGAGTTCTAGAATTTAATTTAATTAGAATTAGAATTAAAATTCCATTGGATGTAAATAAATTCTAATTTGAAAAAGCTTACATGTAGCAGTGTTGCTAGCAACAGAACGGTATTCATCTTTCACCCTTTGTAGCTCAACCCTGTATGCTGCCACTCGTGAACCAGTCCCCACTCCCCTAGATTCCAATTCAAGTTCCTCCAACTAATATGAAAAGAATAATAATAATAAGAAATCTTTAACCCTTTTTTATTCAATTTTATCTTATTATTTTACATTTTTTTAAATATTTACTCTTAAATTAAGCATTGTCTAACCAAGTCTTTATTTTTAATTACATTAAAATTGAATTAAATTATAGCAATCAAGATATGAGGTCATTGTGGTGTAGGGGCACAAACGTACAACTATGAACATGACAGTTGTAAATTTGATTCCCACACAGGGAATGAAATATTTGAAATGTTCATTTTCTCCCTTTGGTAAGTAAACAGTAAGTAAGAAATGGTAGTATCTTAATTGGAGCGATTAATTGGATTAGTGTCTTAATACTAGGTTCCTATGATCCCTGCTTTGTGCAAATTCCCATGATGCCTATATTGGGATACAGCATGAAAGTAAAACCAATCTTTTGATGTAATCCATTTATATCATTTTATTTATATTAAGGAAATTTAATTAGATGAACATTTATGAACATACATACAAAAATATACAATTTTTTATTATAATCTAAATTACATAATAGTAGCATAAAGTTAGTCTTATAGGGTGTGAGAGACTTGGTGCCAAGATGCACAATTACTATTGTGGACAATGTTATCTATATTATAAATAACTAATTTTTATCAAACAACTGATAAGATCACAGAGTAGTTAATTATAATGAGGCAATATACATATTTTTTATTGTTTAGTAATTAATATGTAGCATTAATTACAAAAAAAATTGTACACACAAAAATACTTATTGCAATAGAATATAAATGAACAATAAAGGCCATACCAAGTCATTAGCCTCATCAAAATTTGTTTGTATTTCTCTGGACAAATTTTCTCGTTCATCTGAAATAGTTTAAGTAATATTATATTTTTTATAAATAAAATATTAAAAAACAATTTGTAATCTACTTGTAATAATTAATATTTTATTTATAAGAATTGTTTCTAAAAGAAAGATATTTTTATTATGTAGTAAATACAGTAGAATAAAACGCAAGAAAACGAGAAGTGAAAAACAAACCTTCCTTGGCCGATTTTAATCGACCAATCTTAGATGTGATATCTGCTGAAAGCACTGAGTACTGTTGTTCGTACAATTGAATTAGCGAAGACATTTTAACACAAAACAATCACATAGCAGTTATTTTATTTCTCTCGAAAAAAAAAATTGACCGATATTTATTTCTAAGATGTTAATTTATGTGCTATTAAATACAAATCACAATACAAATCATTAATCNTCCTTGGCCGATTTTAATCGACCAATCTTAGATGTGATATCTGCTGAAAGCACTGAGTACTGTTGTTCGTACAATTGAATAAGCGAAGACATTTTAACACAAAACAATCACATAGCAGTTATTTTATTTCTCTCGAAAAAAAAATTGACCGATATTTATTTCTAAGATGTTAATTTATGTGCTATTAAATACAAATCATTAATCAACGTCAAGGATTATCGAAAATCGAAATAAATAAATGTCACTTATGACGTCAAAGTAGGCAGTGTTGCCACTTATCAAGTAATCTGGAGTAGATAATTTTCTTATTAAATCTTTACGACTATTTATATTAATTTAATAAAACTGGTAAAGTTGTTTGGTTGAACATGCTTACCTCAGAAAAAACTAACTGGACTAAAGTAATATAGCACGAATATGTAAATTACTTTATTCGTTTTGATATTTGAATTTTACCATGAGGTGAAGACGACGGATTAGATATCATATTTCTTCTTCGTTCCATATATTTTTTTAATGTATACCTTTGCAAACGTGTTGAATATACGACTTATTGTATATTGTTGTATCACGAAGAGTTTAATAAAATTATATCATAAGATTAAATAAGCTGCCGTCGGAAGATCTCTGGAATTTCCGAAATTTCAATTTCAAACATCTTAGTTCTTTGTCATAAATTTATATTACTAGCAACATTGTTAGAAAGTTTGAAAAAAAAAATAGAATCAAGCAACAAGTGAATCAAAAACGACAGGTTGAACTGTTATTTACAATTTTCCTTTCAATTTTATGTAAATATGAGTGGTTAAGTAGAATACAAGAAAAGCCGTATACTGTAACTTAAAAGTTTATTTATGTCAAATATTTTCTTTCTACAGTGAAAGTGAGTTTTATTTGAGGAAACAATTAAAGTTCATCGAAAGTTATTGTTACTTTATTGTTATGGGGACTTTTAAATACGTAATGCTTAGTAATTTAAAGTATGTGATCAAGGCAAACTACTTTGAATACTAACGTATTTGTTATGGATATTATATGAAGATTAAAGGCGTGAATTATGGATATTGGGAGTCTTCTTATAACGTCGTAAGGTATAATACATAAACAATATATGCTATTTACTAAAACAATAGATGTAAATTCTTGTATTTGTTTATTGTATATTTGATAACAAGAATAGAAACTTTGATAAATATCCTTATTTTTTATTTTTTAGCAAAATGTTTAGAAACTGTGATGCAGACTCTGGGCGCAGTTCATGTTCGGCAGCTTCACTAACTCTCAGCCCAGTCTTGGACTTTCACCAGTTTGAGCCTAAGAAAATGTCACGAAAAAAGGACTTTAATACAGATTTAAAAGTGAGCACTCAGCCCAGAAATTTTGCAAGTATAATCAAATCACCAGATGAAAAAGATCCTTTTCCTAGTTGTCGAATTCCCAGGAATCACAGAAAAGCAGTATTCACATTATTTGATAGACCAAGTTTGGGAGGCTTAAGTAATGCTCATTCCACACTTAATATAGCATCAAGTACACAAATAGAAAAATCGAATATACAAGAAAATGCCATTTCGATGACGGCACTGAATGAAGAAAAGATTAAGAGACAAGTACCTTTAAGTAGTAATTTTAGGAGAGGGAAACCAGTGCAGAGAGCGACTTCAAGGCTGTATAAAGCAGAAGTTGTCAAAGGTAAAGATGGATGTGTCGGACCTGAATTCATAGTGCGAGCTTCTCAGCCAGTTAAACACTTGGATCTGACTATTTCAACATTATGTGACAAGAGATTGATAACAGCTGTACTGTTAAACGGTCAGAGAGTTGAAGTACTGTGTGACCCAAATACAGTGACAGCGGGACAAATTTTTGAACATTTAATTACTAGTGAAAAATATGAACATAACTTCATGCTTGGTATTGCTATATTGATTGGCGGAGACTTTGTCTTTTTACCAGATGATTATAAGATAAAAAAGGTTGTACCTGAAAAATGGCATAAAACAAGCCACAAGCATAACAAAAGCAATGAAGAAGAAATATCTGTGCAATTATTTTTAAGGATCAAGTTTTTTTTACCAGTCAATGTTTCTAATAACATTCAAAGTGGTGAATGGCAATATAGAGTATATTTACAGCTACGACGTGCGACAGTAGAAGGGCAAATGATCTCAACCATACAGAATCTCATTTTATTAGCAGGATATGCATTACACATTGAATTTGGTGAATTCTCTTACCGAGAACATGGTACTGCTGATTATTTTTTACTGGAACATTACTTACCTGAGTCGTTGATAACAAGTGATATGGCAGATGTCAAATTTCGTATGAAAAGGGCACACGAATCTCGACGAGGCTTAGATAGGAGTAAAGCAGTCATAAATTATATAACTTTAGCTCAAACTTTTAGGGATTATGGCGCTCATTTCTATTCAGCGATTTGGGCAACCAGAGATGGTTTTTGCCGCGATGTATGGCTCTCAATAGGACCTAGAGGTATTACTATATATTCTAGAACAAATAATATTTCAGAAGAATCTGCTTCTAATCCAAATCGTATATTACTACAGAGCTTACCTTGGCATCATATACACACATTCTATTATAATAAGAAAAGTCTGTACATAATGCCTAATGCATATTCAGGGCTATCCAAAATAGGCATCAAATATAAACTTAAAATGTTCGACTATAAGAGTTACTTTGCTTTTTGGTTAGCATCACTACACCATCGATTGTATTTAAAATTATATGCAAAAGAGGATTTTATAAATTATTTATCAAGTGAATTCAATTGCGCGTTGAATGCAGATAGCCCTAAGAAGACAGACTGCAGTAATTATCAAGATAGCTACAATTTGGCGGTTCGAAATCCAACTAAAATTCGACGACCTGTCAGACGAAGATTCAAAGTCGATTTATTTGGTGATAAAAAGTCTCAAAATAAGGAAAACGAAAAGCCTAATACTGAACAATTACTACGTCAAATTTTATCACCACCGCCAAGTGATGAGAGCTTATTAAGTTCTCCTACCAAGAATGGGCAAAGAAGTTCGTCAAATGAAGGATTATCTTCCTCTGAAAGTAGTTTACCAAGACGACATGGTGTTAAAATGGGTACTCGAGTATTTAATGGAATGAAAACAACGTTAGATGGAAAATATACAAGATCGCCTTCCAAATTACTTTCTGTACGATCGGACGGTGATTTAGCTACGACGCACAGTGATTCAGACGATCTGTCTGAACAAAGACAGTGCAATGTGAATAGCATGAAGTTGCTGCCAGAAAGATCTTACAGTCAAAATATGATCCAGGCGCCAACTGCCTATGTTTTAGAGTCTCCAAAAGTCTATTCGGACGTCTTTAGTTACGACACGGGAAATGAATCTTGCGTGAACAACTCTATTTTCGAAAGATTAGACAATATGGAATGTGTTCAAGGAGAAAGAGTTTTTGTTACAGCCGTTCTAGACAGAGATTCGATGAATGCTTTAGGCTTACAAGTGGCAGAAGGCTCCGATGGCAATGTTTATATAAAATCGATTACCCAGGGAAGTCCAGCGGATGTTAGTGGAAGACTTCTACCCGGAGATCAAATTATATCAGTAAACGGACAAACTTTGCTAAATTTAAAATATGACAAAGCTTTAAACATGCTACAAGCAGCTCCACAGCAAGTAGAACTTATTGTTTTACAAAATGCTACAAAAAGTAATCTTACGAATCAATTCAATAATACTCTAAAATCAGAATCCCAAGGCTTAGAAAGCGCACTTAGGCACAGCATAGCTAGTGCTCTCGATGGTGACTTAACAGATGACGAAGTATTAAATGAAGAAGCACTCAAAACTATTTACGCTTTAATCAAATTGACGAAAGATAAAGTCATAAGTCGCGTGAAAGACAAATCCAATCGACAAAGTACGCCCGACATTAGTAGTTTACAAAAATGTTATTCAGAAAATCAAGTTTACGAAGAATCTGATATGGCTGATTCTATATATTCTTCTCGAGAGCATACTCCACAAAAGAAAGCTCAAAAGTTTAACACTTGGCGTGGTCAGTTAAACTTTCGGCCAAAACGACGTCCTTTAAGCTTGAGTGTTCCATCAGAGCTTGTACCAGATGATTATCTCAATGATGACGAATTAAAGAAATCTTCATTAAAATCATCAATGAACAGTTTAGATAAATCAGCCAAAAATGTGGCTATGCCCAGAAATTTTGGATTTAGCAGACGTTGGTTAGGTCCAGTGAGGTACCCAGTGACTCCATGCAAGAATTATATAATTGAACAACCGAGTGCAATGGAAGGCAATGTTGTGAGAAGACATTTTGTTTATGGTACGGGAGATTCGGATGAAGAGCAGATATTTTTATAGATTATAAATAGATAGATATCATATATGTATTACCTTGTTGTGTATTTAATTTTTATATTGTATAAAGACGAAATATTTTAATAAGACGACTATTATAATAAAGTATTAATTAACAACGAATTATGTATTTGGTGCTCATTTCATATATATTTTTTTATTTTAATGAATCTACCCAACATACCACTTTTAGCATACAATTTTTGATTCGCTGTGTGCTGCACCCAAAAAGCCTAGAAACGCAGTTTTTTAATTAAGTATATTATGTAGAATACCAAACCTTTTAAATGCTATACATATATTATTTTTTTAAGAAGTTGAATGAAACGAGAATATATGTGATTTATTATTTTTCACATAATATTACCATCGATAGTTTTTTATTAAATGGTTTTAAATAAGTAATAAATTTATAATTTAATACGTTTTTCTTAATATACTAATATTTCAAAAATTGTAATACAATTGTATTGTAATTTCAAATGTAATTCTAATTCACAATTGTTAAAAAGATAAAAATTTAAAAATAGTTAAAAAAATAAATAAAAAATATAAACAGATAATAAATTAAGAAAATACCTGATAGGTAATTAAAAATCCAAGAGTTAATCACACTATTTGCTTCATTATCAGTGATTATTTTTATCGCAAACAACGCTATTTGAATCTCATTATCGTACCAATTTATATGCGATAAAGACCTCCTTCGAACATTTATTAAATGGCTGCATTGAATAATATTTTATCATTATCATATTTGATTATATAATGAGAATTCTTTATAAGGCGACGATTGTAGCACGTTAAGGGTCACGCTAAACACGTGATATTTTTTTTGTTCGACGCATACTTATAACATTGAAGGTAAAGGGAACTTAGTGTAAGTACTTCGTATTTCAATTTCCACTCAAATTCGAGCGACAGAAATCATAGTCGCGCTTTGTTTTGTAACACACTTCCACGAATGGGGATGGAACCCACTACCTCTCACCACTGCACCACGATGGCAACGTGATGGTTGTAAATTTGAAACCTACGTCATGTATTAGAAACTACTATGGTGATAGAACCCTAAGGAAACGTGTACCTTATGAACTTAACAGTTTGTCTGAGGACATACGCCGTGAACCAGATTTAAACTAAAACTTTAAAAGTTTTTTTTTTAATATATAATTCTGTTTATTGTTTTGTTACTCTTTAGGGGTTATCAGAGACAAAGCAGAAAGGAGGCATTTCATAAATAAAATATTATGTTATATTCTTTTATATTATAATTACTTACGAATTTTTTTTTAAAGGTTTAATTTACTATTGATTCCGTTGTGGAGCTGAAAAGCCTATTTTTCGTGAATTTGGATTGGTCTGTTGAAAAACCCCGGAGAGCTCTGAAGCCGATGGTGACCTGCAATAGGCAGGCCTTTCACTAAAGCGTCGTAGTAGTGTGCGCGAGCGATCCTGCGGCATCTCATTTTTATGGAGAGGGTTTCCGCTGGGATTTCGTGGGTAGTATTAGGCTGTCCTTTGATGAGCCCCACAGTACTATCATTACGTAGGGCACATTTGTCTTACGTATGCTGTGGCCTGCTGTTGGATTATACTTACTTCGGGGCAGCACGAAGGCGACGGTGGCTCGTAATAGGCGGAATGGCCGTTGTGACCGATGCGTGGGCAGAAACGAATTCACCAGGAGAGTTCTACATTGTATTTTTTTCACGCTTCACGCTGTATCATGCACATCGTAGGGTAAGCAGTGGGTTCCCACTGCTTAACTCAGTGTTAAGACACTTCCATGCCCCACTATCCAAACCCACAATCTCTCCCATTTACAGTCGCAAATTATGCCCCTGCGTTACGACTGAAACTACAAATCTAATTAGGACATTTTATCATTATGAAGCAAAATTCATATTAACAGCAGTTTAACAAAACAGGTTCCGTCGATAACAATAACTACAATATTACGTGTAGTGTAGGTAGACCATTATCTTATAGGTCATTGTACTGTCTTGAAGTCATGAATTCTAGAAATCGTGCCAATTCCTTTCTCTTGACGTATTGTTTTACATAATTTACTTCTATTATACATACGTTTTTATTGTTTTTTTTGTACGTTATATAAATTGTCGAAAAATATGTGTATATAACTAATATTTTAATAGAGCCCAGTTGTCGCGCAGGATCACAAGTGTGACTGTAAAACCTACTGGTTGTGGGTTCGATTCCCACTCGAGAAGAAAAATATTTATTTAAATGTATATTTCCATTTCTTCTTTTTTGGTCTGATCTTCTTCTTCTGGTAAAGAGGCGAAAGCGCGACGTTGAGTTCTGCCACTCAACACGCAATGCCCCCAGAATTAGCAGGACGTTGGGAACGGAGTGTCTTAACACTAGGTTCCCTCTGCCTACCCTGCTGCGTGCGGGATAGAGCGTGAAGCTGATTTAATTGAAATAATTAAAGCTTATTTACTTTTAATTTAAATAATGTAACCTCGAAGAGTCTCCCATATAGGTACCTACGCTTCTAAATGTGGGCCATATGTATAAAGGCCATAGAAAGAACTTATCTATCACTTTCCACTTTCGTTAGCTATTAGTAACACAACGCTGTATTTTGCGTTACTAAGCTAGCTAAATTAAAAGAAACTACGCTGTATCGCGCATAGCTCTTAGCAGGGTAGACAGAAGGAACCTGTCAACCTAGACACTTCCGTTCGTCACTTTCCGCCAAATTCTTAAGGCTTTGAGTATAAGATAAGGGTGCAACTACTATTAAAATTTTTGTTAGTAAAATTTTTAGAATGGGCATGAACCTCCCGGCCCAATCAATTCGTACTCAGGAGTTAGGAGTTGAGAGCAATGGCTGAGACTTGTGCCTCTCTTAATCAGTATTAAGCTTGGACAGCTTTGTGTATTTAATAATTATAATATTAAGTATGTATGCAATCTCAAGTTAGAATAATATCACAAAATTTATATTTAAATATTCATAAAATGAGAGTTTTTTCACACAGTTATGATGTAATATTATTTTTAGCTAAATAAATTATAATTACATGACCTTCCTTGACAATTTTAAATTATTTTCTACAAAAAATGCATATTCAAAGTTTTTAAGTGAAATTTTTAAATAAATAAATATAATTTGTCTCTTTAACTTCTAAACCATTATAAAAATTTTTTTTTTAGAAAACGTATAAAAATAATAGATCCACATCCACAAGGTGCAGGTTCATATCCCGCTACATTATTTTTTTTATACATTTCCTGAAATTTTTATAAGTCAAAATTTTAATATGATTGTTTGAAATCATGGAATAATTGGGTCAACTCTCTCTCTCTGACTTTGAGCACAGTTGTGGCACAAGGGAAAATCATTATTACCTCTTTAGATATTGCAAATGTTAAAACCTAAACTATACCTAACTAAGACTAATCTTTTATCATACAATCTTGTTGTGGTATTGAAGAAGAGATTACACCTCAACTAGCATGTTCAGAAACCATAATTAAAGAAAAAAAAACAGAAGGTTAGAGAAACAAACATATTTTAAATAGCATCCCATTAAAAGGAAATTGAACACTCAATCATTTGTGTATATATAAAAAATATATAATTGAATGTAAAATTCCAATTATTTCTTTCTATTATAATAAAAAAAAAAACATTATTTAGCAATTATAATTAAAGAAATAAAACAAAAGTTATTAATAACATTATTATTATTTATTTTAAAAAATAACACCTTGCTCCACTGAAGCACACATTAAACTAAATAATTCTAACTGTAGCTGGCACTACTCTATATCAAACAATCAGACTCAATAAATGAAAATAATTCGTTCACTGCACATTTGTAACACATACATACATAACTTTGTAACCTTATTATGAGTTCATACACTATAAATGCAAAAAGTTTATTGGGAATTTACATCATGCCTCCCATACCCCCCATGCCTCCCATGCCACCCATGCCACCCATGCCCGCCATAGGGTTGGATTCCTTTTCTTGTGGGATGTCACAGATTACAGCCTCTGCCGTGGTCAAGAGGGATGCTACACCGCTAGCATCAGTTAAAGCTGTTCTTACTACCTTTGTGGGGTCAATGATACCCTTCTCAATCATGTTAACATATTCATTGTTTAATGCATCATATCCAAATTCGGTGCCAAGTTCCTCTACCTTGGCTACTACAACAGATCCATCAATACCAGCATTTCGAGCGATGGTCATGCATGGCATTCTTAAAGCTTTTTTGATGATTTCAATACCAGTGGCCTGGTCCGAGTTGGAGGACTTAAGTTCATTTAACATTGGGATGCATCTGAGCAGAGCTGAGCCGCCTCCAGGTACAATACCTTCTTCAACAGCAGCTCTGGTAGCATTTAAGGCATCATTTACACGGTCCTTCTTCTCATTGACCTCGACTTCACTGGATCCTCCAACATGTAATACAGCTACTCCAGAAGCTAATCGGGCAAGGCGTTCCTGTAATTTTTCCTTTTCATATTCAGAATTAGTTTCTTGGATTTGGTCACGGATTTGTTCTGCTCGTCTATCAATGTCAGCCTTCTTGCCCTTTCCTTTCAAGATAAGAGTGTCATCTTTGGTAATAATTACTTCACCAACTTGTCCAAAGTCAGAAAGTTGGACATCTTCCAACTTGATGAGATTAGCATCGTCTCCAAATACTACACCACCTGTGGAGATGGCCATGTCACTCAGAGTGGACTTTCTGTTGTCACCGAATCCTGGAGCCTTGACAGCTGCAACTTGTAGACCAATTTTGAGTCTGTTCACTACCAATGTGGACAGTGCCTCACCATCAACATCTTCAGCAACAATAACAAGTGGCTTCCTTTGTTGGTTAGCCAATTCTAGCGCTGGGATGATGGTCTGGACATTACTGATTTTCTTCTCAGAGAACAATACAAGGGCATCTTGGAATTCGACCTTTGCACCCTTTGACGAGTTGATGAAATATGGCGAAATATAACCTCGGTCGAATTTCATACCTTCGATAATTTCTAATTCATCGTTAAGTGTTTTACCATCTTTTACTGTGATGACGCCGTCGCGGCCTACTTTCTTCATGGCATCGGCGATAAGCTTCCCGATGGCGGTGTCACCGTTTGCGGAAATAGTGGCGACCTGTGCGATCTCCTCAGGGGTTGTGACAGGTTTCGACATGTTCTTCAACTTCTCTTTCACTGCATCTACAGCTAGCATAACTCCGCGACGAATTTCAATAGGATTTGCACCCTTTGAAATTTTCTCGAAACCTTCCTTGGCGATCGCTCTGGCAAGCACTGTGGCTGTTGTGGTGCCGTCACCGGCTTCTTCATTTGTGTTATTAGCTACGTTTTGTACAAGTTTGGCACCGATATTCTGAAATTTATCTTTTAGCTCTACACCTTTCGCAACTGTTACACCATCTTTGGTTATTTTCGGTGAGCCCCAAGATTGTTCTAAAATAACATTCCTACCTTTTGGACCCATTGTGACGGCAACGGCGTCGGCCAGCACGTCCACACCCTGGAGCATCAGGGCTCTTACATCAGCACCGAACCTCACATCTTTGGCATAAAATCTTGAAAATTGAAGAGATTTTTGTAAGGAAACTGTTTGGCGGACGACACGAGGCAAACGCAACATTTTTTAAGTTAAATGGAATGAATTTGTGGACTTCACAGAATATTCAGATCGCTCTGAACTTATACTTCTCGAAGATTCTCGTTGAAATCGCAAAACGTGATTTTTATGTGCCGGTTGTAGGTTATATCATAGACACAGATAAACAAAAAGTTATAATTATCATCTTATAGGAAATCGTTACATAATTGCTTAAAAAGGTTTTATAAAAAGTATTATCATAAAAGACCATAAATAAATGAGAAAAAGAAAAAGATACTCTACCGTACCATATAATTATAAAAACTGCGTAGTAAGTAAAAGTAAGTACCACAGAAGTATTTATTAGGTACGTTTATTATCAAGTATAATTTTCTATTTCATGTTTTATGTTATAAATAGTTTATAGCAATTTTCTTTTCATTTAACAAAATATATAATATTATAAGGTAGGTAATAGTGCTTTACTTAAAGTTGACATATTATAACTATTTATATTAAGAATAACCTTAAAAGACAGATAAAAAAAAATACTGTCACAGATACTATGATGACAGTATAGATTGACATTTCTAATCACACAGAATATAAAATTTTTCCTACTCCTCGTAGAGATAGGAAGGAGCAAACACGTTTTACATTCGAAAGGAAAACATGCGGTGATTCCTTACGCGATAACTTTAGTTCTGTTTTATGTACATATCATTTATTAAATTTGATAATATATCCTCAAAGTTATTCAGACTCTCAGTTGTTGTATAATTCATATTACATAATGGATCCTAGGTAAGCAATTTTTTTAGCTTATTAAACTCCCTTCCCTGGTTTATTTAATTTGCATGAACAAGTGCGTCTCCAATTAATCATACTTAAACACTAAATACATATATCTACAGAATGATCTATTAATTAAATTGAAAATTATTGTTTACATAAAAGCTTAATGTTGGACTTTATTTTATTTATTGCAAAATATAATTTTGAAATACATTATCATTTAAAAAAAAACTTATATAAATGAATAAAAATTAAATATGCATTTTAGCTGCTTATGTGATAAAGAAGGTTTGCTAGTGGGCATTGGGAACCCATTGCTGGATATTTCTGCTATTGTTGATGAAGGTTTACTTCACAAATATGGTCTTCGTCCAGATGATGCTATTATGGCTGAAGAAAAACATATGCCTCTTTATAAAGAGCTAGTTGAAAAGTATGTATTTATATTCAAAGTTTTAAAGTATTTTAATGTTTAATTTTAATAACTCCTTTTTATTTTTAATAACATAATATTAGATGTATAATTCATAATCGTTTTAAAATAAACGTATGTTGTTAAACATAAATTATATGTATAATAAATATTGATGGTTTCTATACATTTTAAATAGTTTTAAATGGATTAATGAAAGCTGTGATTGTGATTATTGAATTAATTTACATTAGACTTTCCAAACACAGTCTAAGGCATTAATAGTTTTAATTGTTTACTATATTTTTTAATTTCACTTTTAGATACAATGCAGAATTCATAGCTGGAGGCAGTGTGCAAAATACTTTAAGGGTTGCTCAGTGGATTTTGAAGAAGCCCAACATATGTTCTTACTTTGGTTGTGTGGGAAATGATAATTATGCCAAAATATTGAGCAAGAGAGCTGTGTAAGTATTTTTATTACAATTTTTATCTTTTAAAATATTCATATTTTATTTTATTAATTAAATAAATTACTGCAGATAAATTCAAGCCTCATTGTAAAAAAATATTAATAACCAAAACATTGTCTTAGCACTTCAATTATTGTGATACATGTGACAATTCACTAATGGAAAAAAAGTAATTTATAAAATTATTATAACCATAAGGCAAATCTTGAAACGACCACATAGTATCATAAAAAATGTCTAAGCTGATAGAATTTATCATATAGTTTATCATCCTGTCAATCAATTTAATAAAAATCTAATAAGAAATACTTCTTTTTTATCACATCACACAACTACTTTATCTTCTGATGTATAGATATAAAACTGGATGAATCATATTATGTATGATATATATATGTATGTACAAATGTGGGGGCCGTCATGGCGCAGCCGCACTGGCATGTGACTGTAAATGCAACGGTTGTGGGTTCATTGGAGGTAATGTAAAACTTAATGTTTTCATTCCAGCACAAGGCAATGAAAATATAAATACTTAATTCTCCCGAGAGGGAATTGAACCCACAACAAGTCACCTTTACAGTCACACGCTTGTACTCCTGCGCCAAGACTGGCCTCATTAAATTATTTATAATATTTTCTAACCAAATCAAACAGAATTGTACAAAAAAGTATTAAACAATTTGTATCTTATCAATGTCAAAACTTATACAAAACAAATATTTAAAAGGAGAAGAATTGCCAAGAACGGATCTCACCTACTGATAACATTTGCCCGCGTTATCTCCGCAGATATGGTGCGTGTGAAAATATGGTTGATAAATATAATTTATCTTAAGTTGGTAGTATGCCGCCATCGAGGTGTCAGGATATATAATAATATAAAATTTCGGGCAGAAGTAGTTGTAATTAGATGTTTTTTTTAGCTTTACACTCTATTCTGCAAAGGCCAGGGTAGGCAGAGAGAATACGTCCTGCTTTGTCTTGTTACCCGAGCGAGGAAAGATAAATAATTAATGCCCCCCAGTAGGGATTGAACTAACAATCGGCGTGTTTACAATAAGACGTTGTGCCGCTGTGTCATGTCGGCCTCTGATGTTGATGAATGTTTTTATGGTCCCCTTTAAAAAAATATATATATTGACTTCTGCTACTGAAGGTCTTTTATTGTACTTTTTTAAATTTTGTTTAGTTATTTATTTACATATGCGATTAAAGGAACTATATTTATAAAGTTTGAACTTATCGCTTTCGAAGAGACTATAGTAGTCTCTTCGCTTACTCAAGAATGAATTAAATTTATAATAACCATAGAATGTAATATGAAATGACATTGAATAAAAGTGAAGAGATAATTAACTTAATTGCTAATAAAATGGCAATTAGAGGAAAGAATACATTTAAAGAATAATAATTACCCAATTAAAAATGCACTATCTACACTAATGTTATAAGGAAGAGTTTGTGTGGTTAAACGCCCTAATCTCAGAAATTTCTAGTTCGAAAATTTAATTAAAGTAATCTCAGCAAAGTGTGAGTAGTACTTGCGAACGATATTTTCCGTACCATATTTTAACTGTCTAACTATCGTAGTCGGACAGCGGATTCTGTAATAGGAGACGTGACCTCCCTTTCATACTTTGGATGCGGAATTTAAAAAGACAATTATAAATTTATGGAGTGAAACACTTTAAAAAAAATGATCAAAGCAGACTTGAACCTATAACTATCCCGTTACGATTGAGATACGTGATTATGAAATTAAATAATAGTTAAATCACATTGTTATGATAAACACGCAACGTTTTATGTATAACGAGATAGGAGTATATAGATAAACTAGTGCCCCGCTTCGCCCGCTTGAAGAAAATATAATATCGTTATTCCCGCGTATCTACATGCAAATTACGTAATTAATTTCTCCTGAGGTGTTTCTGAGCGCTATGATTTGGCGACTTTCAAGCTCGGAGTGTACAGAAACTTTCATCTTCAAGGTTATTAGGTTGTAGTGTCCATGGCGTTCTAGCAAAAAAGTAACGCTAAGTGGGGAGGGAAGAGAGTACTCTGTCCCTGACTATCAGGATATAATCGTGGCAAGTACAATACGTCCGATGAGTCGTGACCATGTGGACATGTGGGAATTCATTGTAGATAGCTGCGCATATTTTTTAATTTTATTCTCATCCTGAGCGTACAATGCGCAAAAGTTCAGAAAACTTAACTTCAAGGCGGCAACAACACATCAGCCATATTGCATAATATACAAATATTCTTAATAGGTACCTACTTGATTTAAATCTGTTACATCTATTTGAATAGTCGATATTATCGATATATTGTAATTGTGCTTCAATGGTTTTTAAACAATAGAATTACAATGACCGAGAATAAATCATTTATTTATATAACTATACAATTCGTTCCACTCTCATTATAATTTAGATAACCTACTCTAAGAATTATATAAAGAATCAAACATCACGTTTAAAGAAAGAGCTGCAGTTTTTTTTTGCAAAATAAGCTAAATCCAATAAATCCATTAACAAATATCCCCCTATTCCAGCGCAGACGGAGTGAGGGTTCACTACCAAGTGTCACAAGAGGCACCGACAGGTACTTGCGGAGTGCTAGTAACCGGCACTCATCGGTCACTCTGCGCAAACTTGGCTGCCGCACAGAAATTTACCTCCGACCACTTGGCCAAGGAGGAGTGTAAGAAAAGTATAGACAGTGCCAAGTTCTTTTACGCTTCGGTGAGATTTTTTTAATTAAAGTTTTATATTAATAATGGCCATAGTGACGAAATTTTTTTAGTTCCGGGCATAGCAGGGAAGGCAGATAGGTGCGCTCTGGTGTCGAGGCTTAGCTCAGCGCGGCGTTCCGTCACTCAACACTCTATGGTTCCAGAATTCACCACAGCCAGAACCCACAACCCATTTAGTGACACGCTTGTGCCTCTGCGCCATAGCGCATTCATGACTGACCTTATTTATGTTGATATTTTTCCAATTGAAGATCCACCGTGACATCATTATAATATTTAATTAAGTAACACTTTTTGAAATATATCTATATTTTCAACAAAATAATAAAGTTTATGATAATTTTCAGGGTTTCTTCGTAGCCGTATCTCCTGAATCTATAATGCTATTAGCAAAACACGCACATGAAAAAGGGCATACATTCATTATGAATTTAAGTGCGCCCTTTGTTTCCCAATTTTTTAAGGAACCATTGGAACAAATGTTGCCGTATGTCGACGTTATGTTTGGAAATGAATCGGTAAGTTGTTGGATTTGTCTTGATGGCGCGAGTGTTACGGGACTCGGGATACATAAATTTATCTTACACATTCGGGTTTTTTTTTAAATTGATAATTCATAATTACTTAGCTCCATGCTTTATCCCTAGCGTGATAGTCAGAGACAACGGAGCGCCGAACGCTATGGTCTCTACATGCCTCTTTCGCCTCATCCACTGTAATCAACCTCTTCATCCATGCCCTCCGGGGGGTCCTCATGCTTTTTACGTGACCTTCATCCAGTATCTTTGATACTGTGTTTTCGGAGGTCAACCGAGGTCTCGCCTTACCTCTCTTACCACTCCCTTTTCCATCAATAATTGAAATATAAATTAAAAGAATAAATATTTGGATAATTAGTTATGTACTAAAAATCTAAATATAATGGATATCGAAGCATCTTTTCCAAAAAGTGTAAAGTGAAAAGTTTTTAGTTAAAACTTTTTAATTTTTTATGAAGATTAAAAAATTTTATTGTAAGAAATAAATACTTCTTTATGTAACTATTATGCTCCAAACTATTCTGTACTAATAAATATCATATAATAAAATCATTAACACAAAAAAATATTTTTTGCAGGAAGCAGAAGCATTCGCAAAAGCTTTCAACATACCTGAAACCGACTTACAAAAAATAGCAATAAAAATAGCATCATTACCTAAACTCGATTCTAAAAAGCGGATCGTCATTATTACCCAGGGTAAAGACCCCGTTATTTTGGTAGAAAATGACAATGTTACCCTGGTACCTGTATCAAAACTTTCCAGAGAACAAATAGTGGATACTAATGGCGCTGGAGATGCTTTTACAGGAGGCTTCCTAAGTCAAATGGTACTAGGGAAGAGTTGGGAGACATGTGTAAAATGCGGTATATATAGTGCCACACATATAATACAACACTCGGGTTGTACTTTCAGTGGTAATAGTGATTTTAACGAGAGCTAATATCGTTTATCGAAAATCGATTTGGGAGGGTATCGGATTTTTTTTATTTGAAATCGATTTGCTTAGAGTCATAAATTAGTTGTCACATGAAATATGTATTGTCAAAACTCCACTAATTGTTAGTATTACTTATGCTTGGCATTTGTCAATTAATAATAGTAGCATTTATAGGAATAAAAAAACCCTTAAAATACTTCAATAACAATAATTCACGATGTCTTTGAATGTATTAGTAAATTTGCAGGAAATTAATAGCATCATACCAATATCAATGAAATAGCAGTAACCGAATAAATAAGTATTATAAATAGATCTGATCTCAGAGTTAAATAGATTTTATGAAATAGTTTTGTGTTTGTCAAAAAACGATGGCTTTTTACACAATTAAAAAACATTGTCATTCATCTTTCTGCATAAAATTTTTAGTTTTTTTTTAGTTTTCTATCTATATATAATTTAATGTCATATACTATGAAACACCCAATATAATTTTATGAATGCTGCCATTATTCATAAAAAATATATATTTATCTTCGTTCATTACAAACATTACCCTTACAGATGTTAAAAATATATATTTGGCTTACATTTTCTTTATGAATATAAAAATAATAATAATAGTACACCACTTTTAAGTACCCAAGGCTCACATCTTATTTAAAAAGCAACAACACCAAAAAAACGTATCTACTTTACACCAGGGGTTCCCAACTTTTTCTTGCTCAAGGACCACTTTTATATCAATATTGCTAGCAGGGACCACTCTGTAGGTATAATCAATATAAACTAGACTAAAATTTTAATTGTACAGGGACCATTTCTAAGCTTCTGCAGACCACTTTTAGGCTTCTGCGTACCACTGGTTGGGAATCACTGCTTTATACTAATATCAAAGAGCTGAAAAATTTGGTTGAACACACCAATTTCAGGAACTACTGGAATATAAAATTCTATTTGTGTTGGATAGTTAATTTATCACTGCAATGGAAAGTTGCAGGTGGAAGCTTGTAATAACAATATCAGTAACTCAATAATGAGAATGGAAAAGAAAGGATGGTTGTGAAAGAATAAAAAATCTATCTTATGTTTTGTTTATTATACATATGTATAATATTTGTTTAATTTCGATTAATAACAGTAATAAAAATATGATTTGTTTAATAAGATACATTGATCTTTTCTTTAATTTAGTTGGTCAACTGAAATATGTAGAAAAAGCTGCATAGTCATTTTTGAAAGATCTACAAGATCTTCAGATCAACTGAATCATTTAACAGAGTAAATAAAAGCTTTTAAAAAAGTATTGTGGATTGATAGTTTTAGCAAAAAAATTTAGCTTACTTTTTCAAAATTAAAGCCTTTTAAAAGCATTTCAGATTGTTAAGAAAAATTAAATATAAGAGCATATTTAACATATTTGTTTGCAAGTGCTAAATACTAATAAATAAATACTAAATATATGTACTATTTATTATTTACAATGGTTTCTTTGGTGTATTTTTCAACACTTAAAAAATCTAAGAATCCGAAACAATGTTCAGTATAATAAATGTTAGGTGTTTTCTTTCCATATCTTTTTCAATAATACTTGCTAAATAACTAAACTTATGTAATACTGAGTTATATAAAGAAAATTATAATATAATGTCTTCTAAATATATGTTCTTATAAAAAATAATGTCATAAACTCAAACAATGTCAATGTAACAAAAAACAATACTCTAATCAATAATCAACAGAAAAACAAAACAAAGATTACAAAAAACTTTGAACATCATAATATCAAAGATGTGAAGTCACTTATTTTTTAACAAATTCAATAGAGTATTTAATGAAATGGACTTGCCAATTAGGTATATTATACTCATCTCCCAACAAAGGCATGCTTCTGTATACTTCTACTATAGTACAGTTTTTAGTATCAACAGAATTTAGTAATTTTGACATACTTCTTGTAATTCTTTTACAATCTCCCTCAGTTTCATCCGGTGTTTCATAGACATTAGCCAATTTTTGTAAAATAGATTCATTTTGTTGTACTTCTTTGCTCCCTATTTCCCTGTAAAAGTAGCAATAAATAGTTATATATTGGGTTAACTTATCTTTGTTACCAACTTAAAGTAATAAAATTGTTGTACTTATATGTGAATAAAATGTTTTCTACTATGTCGGTTTTTATTTTTGTAATGTTTATTGCTTCCTAAATATTAACTTCATAAGTAAGGACAATGGAGAAAATATTCGTATATAATATGTAGTATCAATAGCTACCTACTCACCTCATTTTATTTTATAAATGTAACTTTAGGGTAAATTAAGTGTTTATAAATTAAATATTCCTTTAAGATAAAAACTATCTTGAATCTACAATGTACTTGCTTAAATAATTTAAACGTAAGAAAATGTTGATATTGAAATATTAGAAAAAACTGTTTAGTAAACAGAAACTTTGCAAAAATCGCGCTAAATTCGCCGGCCGCATTGATGTATTGAGTGTTGCTATATATAATATTATAATACGTGGTTTACTTTATACACTTGTGATGGCTCGGCAAAAGCTCACAAACTCTAACGCCAAACGTGTAAACACTTCGCAAGCACCTATTGAGAACAAGCTTTCGCAAGCCATCACAAGCCACGACAAACGGGTTACGGGGTGTATACATTGTGGTGTTTGTGGAAGCTGTATATGGATAAAGATATATTTGAAGAATGCTATATCGGTTTCGGTTATGGTTACAGATATTCCTAAGTAATCATCATGCGCATATCTTTTTAGACAAAGTCCAGAAAAGGATTTTATTGTTTCTCTCATCTTATTTTCGGGTGTTGTACGAAAATCATTAATATAGTTAACTTCTTAGTTGTAAACAAAGTAGAAAGATCTATGTAAGTTTCAATTTTATACGTCTCGTTTACCTCACAACTTGCAGATTTGCGATCTATATGCCATTTTAATAAATACAGCTTGTATGAAAGCTGGACGGGGTGTATATTGAGAAGTAAACATGAATAATGGAGCAAAATTTTAATGGATTGGTATCCAAGAGACAGTAAAAGGAGAAGGGGAAGGCAGCACAGAAGATGGGAAGATGAGATAAAATTAACAGCAGGTCCCCATCGGAGAAGGGCTGCTAGGAACAGAAAACATTGGAAAATGTTAGAGGAGGCCTTTGCCAACAGGCACACTGAGCTCAGAGATATACTATGACTATATTGCTGACAAACTTAATATAAAGCTCAGGATAACAGGCTGAATGTAATGTATGTATGTATGTAATGTAATGTATGAAAGCGTACATATAATCATATAACCTTAAACTGTTATTCAAAATTAAATATAATTTTTAATCATATCATTGTATAATTTTTAAATTCATTCTATAATTCTATAATTTTTAATCTTATCATCATTTTGCATCAGTAATACCAATAAGAAAATTTTTACTATTACAGTACAACAAAAATGTTTTTAATAAAAAAATATTTTTAATGAAAGGTATTATTAAGAAATAAAAAAGTTTAGTCTGGTAACATTTCGTTCCTTAATCTTATTTTTATAATGTTAAAAAATAAACCTAAACCAGGATTTTAAACTAACTTATATATCATGTAACAAGAAAAAATAAATTTAGAACTTATTATATAGATAATAATAGTTTTTATAACCTTTTCCTGTTTTTTTGTCATAGACAACGAAAGTGCCCTAATTATTATGATGTATATTTTAATTAAAAATGGCAATACAATTGTGACGGACAGGATATCAAAATTATTTTTTCTTATAGCAAGGAAACTGATTGATAGCCATTTTGAAGAGTCTTTTGTTAGTGTTTTGTGAATGTTTTCAATAAAATTTTGGAAAATATCTATAATAAGAGAGTAATTCTGCATCAATATAATGTAATATTTTTTATAAAATAACTTATTTATAGACACTGCACAACTAAAGTTTTGTTTGTTTGGTGAAGGCGCTTTGTGTAAAAGGAACCGGAACGGACTGTGCAGTATTTTAGTTTTATTTTAATATTTATGAATGTTTAAAAGATACTTGTGATGGTGTATAGTTGTATTCAAGGATCAAAGTGATAAATTATATGTCGATTTGATTATTTACGTCGCGTGTATTTGTCCGCTACGTAAATTGAGATTGCCACAAGATGGCCGCCGTCGGATGCCCGCTCCGCCAAAACCCGCTCGCGAGGCGCGATGTGTCATCCGCTGGCGACGGCGTTTCGGACATGCTCTAAACTGGCGTCTCGCACCGCGGCCGTACTTACCGGTCGCTCCCGGCGAAGTTCCATTGTATAAAATGGAATTTCGCTTGAGGCGCCAAAATACGATGGGTGTTGACACATCTCTAGCTGTGATACCGTACCGTTACTTTGACGGCTGCACAAAATAATTGTTTATAAAAATGAGCGAGCCAGACGACGTTGGAAAAGAAGTGTGGAAGCGATGGATACTTGAGGCGATACACAAGATAAGGTCGCAGAAACAGAGGCCGAGCGTGGAGAGGATATGTCATGCGATCAGGCAGCACCACAACTATCATGAGGACGTCGTTTCGGAGCGGCTGGAGCGCGCCGTGCGCGAGGGCGTCGTCCTGAAGGTGTACAACAAGGGGCAGAGCTCCTACAAGGACCCTGGTGGGCTGCAGAGCAAGATACTGAGAATCGCTTCCGATGTGGATGTGTCCCGGGCGGTGGCGAAGGCAGTGCGCGAGTTGGGGGAACGAGATGGTTCTAGTTTAAAGACTATTGAAAAACATTTGCGCCAAGCGTACCAAGTGTCGGTAGAGGAGAATACTGACGTGCGGAATATATTACGTGCGGCGGCCAAGCGCGCCGTGGCCAGGGGCCTGTTGCTTCACCACGCGGGAAACTACAAGGCAACAGATCGACCGCTCACCGCATCAGATCGCATCTCAAAGCATAGAAAACCTCAAGAAAGTCCAGATAATGTGAGTATACAAACAAAAACCATATATTCTTCTAGCCTTATTACAAAATCAAATAAGAATCTTGTGTTACATATTTTAAACATTTATCAATAAAATTTATTTAGCTTTATAAAATATAAAAAATTGCATAATAATGAAAAAAAATAAGTTTTTAAATGAAACATTATTTTGTGCTATTAGATTCATTCATAAACTGTTATCAGTAAACAAAAACATAAACATTGCAAACTTCCCATTCATTCTTTACCTTGAATGAATAAAGTAATATTTTTTACTGCATTTAGTCATTTAGAAAAAAAATAAGACAATACATTTTTTGTTTCTGTTCACATTTTTTTTTCTATTTTATGCAGATTTTATTATTTATTTTTCCTTTTATTAATTTAGTAATTATTTGTAATAAGCTTAAACCTACATTTTAATATATTTTATTGAAAATTCTTAAAAACCTATAAAAGCAACAATTACTACGAAATGAATTGTGACTAAAAAACAAATATCTTAAATTTATTAACTCTCTCAATTTATTTTAGTTCCTTGAATGATTCATGAATGAATCATGTCTTAAATTGTTCTATGCACCTAGAAAATTTACTCATAGATCTGGATTCTAACAACATTGATTTTTATAATATAAGTATGATTATGCTGAACTAGGAGTTGCATTTAGCTTTGTTTATATTTTGCAACATTTTTTTCTCTACTTAATTTTTTATTTTTGTTTTCTGTTAGTCCTTGAAAAAACTTTTTGTTTTTAAGCATTAATATAATTCTAAATTAAGTCTGTTGTGGTGTATAGGATAATCTGACTGTAATTGCAAATTAACAAACATTGTGGGGTTGATCCCCACTCGGGAGATACTCTGTTTTCTTGATCTGGAAAGAAAATAAAGAAAGACATTGAGTTCCACCACTCAACATGTAATAATTTGAAAATTAAGCAGAAAGTGGATAACAAAGAGTCTTAGTCCCTTGCCCACCATGCCAAATGTAGAAAACAATGTGAAGCTAAAAAAACAATGATTTGCAGCCTAAATATATACATCTAAACATTTCTTTATATAAAATTCCAGAATCAAAGTCCAGGTGGAGTGCCAGTGTGTGCGGAATGTCTCGGCACTGATAGCAGGAACAAGCTTGGTGCCAGTGAGGCCCTAATTTGCTGCTACCAGTGCAAGTCTTATGCACATCCCACTTGCTTGAACCTATTGGAGTATATAAATTTAACTACTTTGAAGGTATGGATATTTATTTTTAAGAAAAATAATTAATACGAAAAAACAAATAAGAAATAACATTAAAAAATTACAGTATCGGCCAAGTTGTAACATATCTTAACTAATTGCAATGATTTATCTATATTTATAATATAGAGATTTTCAGTATGGGAATCATTTCCACATTCGAGTAAATTGGTGTTGGAAATAAAAAATAGAGTGTTTTAACACATAAGTTGTCTCTGCTTACCAAGATGGGAAAAATGTATAGTCCCATATAAAGTACTAAGGATTCTTACTCTTAAAAATTTTTATGAAACAAAAAATTTAAGCTTAATTTCACAAATAAGTTAATAGATTTAATATTTTTTTTATTAAATTGCTATTATTTAATATGATTCAAGTTGCATAAACTACATTAGTGGCCTAATGTATGTATAAAATGATAAATAAAACAAACAAACTAATACTAATTATGTAATTAAACAGACATAAAAAAAATATAATGTCAATAGTTGTGCAATCAAGGCAGCCATTACGAAAAAGATCTCATTCAATATGAGGATTACAGAGTAAATAAATAAATGTATAATGATCATGTTTGTGTTGTCCCTATGTAAATGGATAGTCTGCTAATTGTTTTTTTATTTTGGTTGTAATTTTTGTTTTTGTTTATCTCATATGATATGTATGTTAATTAGTTTATTTTCTTTGGTTCTGTGTACAGTTTTTTGTTATAAACACGGTCTTCCATAACTGATTCCGTTCCCTCTCTGTTCTTCAGTTTCTTCCTGCATTCAAGATATTGCTTGTTGAGTGTTGGAACTCAACTCCTTCCCAGATCTGGTAGCTGAAATTAATTAATTTCTTGAATTTTTCTGCAGATTGAATCCACAACCACAACACTTATAGTCAGATGCTATTCCACTGTTCCATAATGGCCAATATTGAGTTTTTAAAAATATATCATTATACAATTTGAATAAAATAATGGATAAGTAGATAAATCACATAGCTAATTTTATTTGAAATAGAGTAAGCTGTGAAACTATTTGTATATATTTTACTATCAATATATTAATAGTGTAAATATATTTACAAAAAAAAAACAAATTTTCACACTAACTATTTTGGGATAGAAACTAACACTTTTATTTTTCTTTTACATGTTCCACATAGCACGCTAGGCAAAAGGAAAATTGTGCGAAGGGACTCCATTTCCCACTCTCAGCTTAATTTTCGAGACATTGCATGTTGAGTGCAGATACTCAACGCCATGCTTTATCTGACAGAGGGAATTTTTAACTTACAATAACAAAAAATAAATTCAAATTCAAAATAAATTTATTACCGTTTTATGACTAACTATACTAATACAATTTAAAATAATACAAATACAAAAATTAAACAAGTAAAAAGAAAACAAAACGGTAAAAGGAGTGAGGCTCAGGGAATGCTATGAGACGTGTTGTCTACAGCGTTGTTTTTCAACCTCATCCTAATTCGCAAGCATTAAATAAATTTAAATGGATAAAGGAGGGATGCAATAATTGATATCAAAAATTTGTACAAATTATAACTTTAAAAAACTATTAGCTAACAAAATACAGTATATATTTTTCCAAAGAGAAATAAAATTTTTTTTGTATTCTATCAGGAGACACAACCAGGGTATATATATATTTATTTAAAGATTAAAAATTGAATATTAAAGAGTGGACACTGCCTGCTTATCAAATGTGGCGTAAAAAAATTAAATAAAAATAATAGTGGATGTGGTAAACAAAAAATAATAATATAGAGATAATCAATAAATAAATAAACAATCATATATATTAAATAAATAAAAAACAATAAGTATTTAAAAAACACAGCTTACTTTCATTATATTTAAGTTTAACATATATTTCTTTAATTTTCTTTTGAAAGTCATAAAAAAGCAGGCATTGACTCTCAATGGTGGAGGCAATCATTCCACACCTTCGATGCCGCGAATTTAAAAGTTCCTTTAACACCCTCAGTCTTCTGTTTTGGAAATGCAAGTTGTAACATATCATTACTTCTTGTATGTTTTTCATGTGTAACCCATAATAACTTGTTGTTGTTGTTGTTGCTCTTTATTTATGGCGTTCCGAGCGTGCCAATTCAGCACTAATCACTTCGCCAATGTCACGTTGAATGGAAAACACATAATAACTTTTTGTGCAAAAATAAGTAAAAGTAAATATATATTTATAATTTATGTCAATTGGTTGTCAAAGCCATAAAGATATTTTATGACGAAGTGATTTTCTTTAAATTCTTCCAAGTATGTTTCTAGGTCAAACTTCATTTTTATTCATGTGAATTATAAACATATGTTCAGTTTTATTATGCACATATGGTTTATTCACATATCAATAAGGATCCTTATAAATGATTTTCTCTTTATTGTATATTGATATTAAATGGGTTTTTTAAATTTAATAATCCATATATTGTGTGTGTGGTTCTTTAGGAATAGATTGATAAATTATTATGAGAAAGTTTACACTTGCAAACTATTTTATTAAAACTTCAACTGTCAAATAATAATTTTATTTTGTTTATATTTAATTAGCTGAAGTAATCAAAAGATTTGTGTTGAAACACACATCTTTTGATTACTGTCTAACTTCTCTGACTTCTAAGCCATCAATAAAACCATTTATTGAGCTACATCAAAGTTCTTCCATCCTTGTTTTTTTTCACATGAGAGTATGCTATTTATCAAATATTTTAAATGTTTTTAAAATTTTATTATTGTATTTTACAGAAACTAAGAAATATTTTTGGATCATTAATATTAACTTTGTCAACTTTTATAAACTGTACTACTCATTAACCTACAAACAGGAAATTAGTATGGAGGGCAGAGTTTGTGAGTCCGATTCCCACATTACTCGCGACGCGCTTTGTCGTGTTACTCTAAGAAGGATATATTAAAATTAGACAGTGCCACATCAGTTTTTTAACACTGTGTGTCCTCCACATAACTTGCTAGCCATTAAGAACTAAGTTGAACTTGCAATAGTGAACTGCATAAGTAATATCCATTTCAATTCGCCTAGGCATTACCCTCTCATATGTTTATGGTGAATTTAAAGTTTTGTTAATGTTTTGATTGTGCAGAGTGGGCGGTGGTCGTGCGGAACGTGCGCGCGGTGCGCGCTGTGCGGACTGGGCGGGGAGTGGGCGGCGCGCTGCGGGGGCTGCTCGCGCGTCGCGCACGCGCGCTGCACTCGCCCGCCCTGGCGCTGCGAGCGCTGCGACCGCGACAGGTGACTATTGAACCATCAAGCTCGTACTTCATACTTTGTAGAGCTACTAAACAAATTAAGTATTCTGAGTAAAAGAAAGTCTTTTATTTTTTTCATTGTTATTTGTTTAAGTGGTTTAAAAATATAATAAACAGTTATTATATAAATTTGAATTCCATTTAACTTAACTATAGTATCATAGGCAGTTTTTTTGAACTAATGATCATCTTGTTCCTGTTGCAGGGCCGCCATGGGAGGTACGCCGAAGAAGAGGAAACCGAAGGCGGCCGCTCGACGCGTTGACTCTGAGGACGAGCCCTCCGACGGTAATGCAACCACAACCACCACCGCCACTGAACATAGAATGTCCAAGGAGAAACAGAAATTTTTCAGATTCTCTGCCTTCAATATGGTGAAGAAACGTCGCTGCAGGGAGTCATCTGGGGAATGGGAGAGCTGGGAGGGCTCGCAGTGGGGCGGCGTTAGAGTAACGCGTGTGCAGCGTTTAGAGCTGCGTGTGGAACGTCGCTCCCGCCCCCGACCGCGGTTACCGTCCCTCACCCCCTCGCCCCCTCCACCAGCCTCGCCACCCCCGCCTCCTACTATCTTTGAACGGCTGGCCACAGACGTGTCCCCCAACGGTGCGTGGGGCTTCGCGGCCGAAGCTCAGAAACAGAAGGTCATAGAATCTAAGCCGGAAACGAACCGGGACCCGGAACCTTTACAGCCGGAGTCGTTGAGGCATCGTCGGCGCAGCAGATGTGGAGAAAGATTGCTGACCACGCTGTTCGATGGCCTCTCGGAGTTCTACTCCGTGAGCACGGCGTCCCGCTCGCAGTCGCGTCCTCGTCCTTGTCCCGCTCAGCGTCAGCCCGAAAGTAAGGAGCATCAGGTGCTGAAAGAAACGAGGAGTACCTTCAAGCGGTATCAAGCTACGCTCAATAGAGAACAGAGGCTGTCCAAAAATAGAGACCGAATAGATGTTGAGGAAGAAGAGGAAGGGGAGGTGAGGGGAACAAGTTGCAGTATAAAGCAATATCAAGCGCCGTTTAGCAGAGAACATAGGCGAGGTAGAAGTAAAGAGATGTTAAGGCGACAAGATAGGTTAGAGGAGCAGGAGGGAGAGTTAAAAGGCACACGTCGCAGTTTTAAGCGTTATCAAGCGACGCTTAATAGAGAACGAGCGAAGAGGGGTGCAGAGGGGACATTAGAGGATGAAGTTGGGTTAAGGAGCACTGATAGAACCTTCAAGGGGTATCAATCGACGCTTAGTAGAGAACGAGCGAAGAGAGGTGAAGAGGGGAGGTTAGAGGAGTTGGGGGAGGGAGGAGGGAAGGGGAAAGGGGAGGTATGGGGACGTTTGAGCGCGTCCGCGCTGGTGGTGCGCGCGGCGGAGGGCAAGAGGGGAGGCGGGGGAGGTGCGGACGCGCAGGCGCACAAGCTGCATCGCGAGGGCCCGGCCACCAATCAGACGGGTAAGATGTGACGGGAGGCGCGGTGAAAGTGGTGTCTGATTGGCTGGCCGGACTACCCCCGACCCACCCTCCCCTAGATCCTGACCGCCCGCAAGGCACGCCCGCACGCACTTTCGCTCGCGCTTCTCGAATGTTCTCGAATCTTCTATCTGCATACATATGTTATGCGATACGCGTGTTTAAATATTTTTGTTTTTATTTTTATGCAAGCGGAGCCGCGTTAAAAGTGTCTGATTGTGCAGACTGGATTTCTCGTCTACTGCGCGCATACTATATGCCTCACCCTCTTCTCAAACCCGCACGCACTTTCGCTCGCGCTTCTCGAATATTCTCGAAATTTCCCCAGTACTTATTTGAATATTTATATTTTTTTGTTTTCATTATTTTTTTACTTTTTAATAGTTCGGTGCTTAATATTGTATATGTCATTTGTGTCATTTTATATCTAAATGTATTAATATTCTTTTTTTTATTTTTCTTCACACTGTCTTGAAAAGAGTAGGGTAGGCAGAGGGAACATGGGAACCATTAAGACACTCTGTTCCCGTTAAGACACTTCAGTTCTTCGCTAAACGTCGTGCTTTGGCTTGTTAACAGAGCAGGGGAATAAAAATAAAAAATATTCTGGTGTTTAAAAAAGAAATAATAGTTTCACGCTGGATAGGTAAAGGGAACCCTAGTGTTAACACACTCCATCCCCTGTTTCCCAATTCTTGTTATATTGCGCGTTGAGCTGCGGAACTCAACGCCGCGTTTTGTCTATCAGACAGAGAAATTATATATCAATTTCAAAATGATATATATATAAAAATAAAATAATATGTAACGACCTTTTTACCCAATAAATGCGAATGTTATATATCTATTATTACTTTCCAGAAGGCAAGAGACTACCACCTGGGGTCACAGAAGCTGATGCCGAACTGTTCTCCCAGGCGCGTTCAGCCAACGGAGGGGCTGAGGAAGTGGTGCCCACGCCCTCGGGGAGTGCAGGCCCACCACCCTCGAGGTGCCCATCGGCCATCGAGTTTGGACAGTGGGAGATTGAGACGTGGTACTCGAGTCCTTTCCCACAGGAGTATGCCAGGTATTTTTTTTATTTTTGTTTTTAGATTTTGAAGTTTTTCGTCGTGCCGTCATTTGCCGTCGTGGCTCAATGATAGTGTCTGAATGTAAATATGATGGTTGTGGTTTCGATTCGCTCTCGGGAGTATATTTATATTTATGATTTCTTTTTCTCTGCTGTTGTAGACAAAACATGGCGTGAGTTTTTCTACTTCATACGCAATATCTGGAATAATTCAAGAAACTGCGCGCAGCTTAGTCTGCTTATTTGCACTCTTAGGGGTGAATACTAATAAACCTTGAAACATGTGTTCAATAAACTATTTTTAAGAGTCTAAATTTCAAATTTTATAATCTCTTGCAGGTTGCCAAAGCTATTCCTATGCGAATTTTGTTTGAAATATGCGAAAAGTCGAGCCGTGTTAATGCGACATTTGGACAAATGCCTATGGAGACACCCCCCAGCGACGGAAATATACAGATGTGGTGACATATCCGTTTTCGAAGTGGACGGCAATGCAAATAAGATATACTGTCAAAATCTCTGCCTCCTAGCGAAGCTGTTCCTGGACCACAAAACACTGTATTACGATGTCGAGCCATTTTTGTTTTATGTATTGACGAAAAACGATGCGAAAGGATGCCATTTAGTTGGTTATTTCTCTAAAGAGAAACACTGTCAGCAGAAGTATAACGTATCGTGTATAATGACAATGCCGCAGTACCAAAGGCAGGGCTACGGGCGGTTTCTCATCCATTTTAGTGAGTGGTGGAGTTTTATTTTTTAATTTTTGTAGTTTTTTTGTGAAATGCTTAGTTTAGCTTTTGTTTTATTGGTCATTAAAAATCAAAAAATGACTAGATGAAGAAAAGTGTAGTCTTTTAGCAACTTTTTAAGCTTAATTTAATGAATGTTTTTATATTTATTATGTATAAAATATTTGAGACTTTATAGTAATTAGGTTGTTTCTTTCCCAGGTTATTTATTGTCAAAAGAAGAAGGCCAACCCGGTACTCCAGAAAAACCTTTATCTGATTTAGGTCGTGTTTCTTACCACGCGTATTGGAAATCAGTGATATTAGAGTTCTTATACGATCACAAAGACCGGCCGTTTACATTCGAAGATATCGCCTTTACAACGGGAATGCATATGAATGACATAGCTGTGACGTTCCAGCTATTAGGTTTTGTGAGATACGTGCCTAACAATGATACAGTGAAACTAGGTATCAGTGTTGATTGGAATAAAGTAGATAATCATATGAAAAAAGTCAATAGTCGACCCAGACTTGAGATAGACCCCGAATGTCTAAGATGGACGCCTCTACTAGCACCAACGGTAAATCCGTTTAGATCACCGGAAGAAGGATCCGTTGATCAAGAAACGGAAAACGATGAAGAAATGAAAACGGAAAGCGAAAACACCGAAACGGAACCGGAAACCGCTAAAGTTGAGACGAAAGCAAAGTCAGAAAAGGAGACTCCGGATATGCCGGTGGAAGTAACTTCATCGGGTAGGAGACGGACGCGGCCGCTCAAATATAGTGAAAGTACTTATCAAACTACGCCTAATGTTGGTGAGGGTACACGGAAACGGAAAAGGGACGTGACTAGAAAGATATCAGAAAGTGTTGATGAAGCTAAAGAACCTGAAGCCACTCCGAGAAGGCAAAGGAGTAAAAGTGTTGCCAGAAAGTCCAAGATTCAAGAGGAAATTAGTGATTTGCCTAGAAATAGGCGGAAAACACTTAAAGAACCCGCGTACGCGTCTGATAGTCAAGACAGTCAAGAGAGTGTGGATGCTCGGCATGAAATGGAAACTCCAGTTAGTGAGGTTAAAGCAAAAACTAAAAGGAAAATTGGTTGGAAGGGTCGCCAACCCAAACGGCAAAAGGTTAACAAAGTTGAGTCACCGGTCGCCAAAAAACCAAAAGTCGACGAAGCGATCAATGATGATTATAGGACAGATGATTCTGTTGAGCAACCTGTTGATTCAGTTTCTAACGCTGAGAAAAATGTGGAGAAACCTCCAAATGATAATGATAAACCAGATGATAAAGCTAAAAATAATGGAGAAAGTTCTGAAGATTCATCTGGTGAAGCAGATGATGAGATGGATGTTGAAGAAGCTGAAGAAAGAACGAGCATACCAAGCAAACCAGCTACTCCTAGGCCTATAGAAGACAACAGTACCGACAACTACACTAGCGATATGGAACTTGACAGCATTCATATGGATTCTCCTAAATCAATAGCTGAAAAAGATCAAGTTATTAACGAAACTGATAAAGACAAAACTGATGAAGACCCAACGATTGTGGACAACGGTCCGGATATGAGTATAATGGAAAATAACGAGGAAATACCAAAGGAGAAACTTGAAAGTAAAAATGTTCCAGAGACTATAAATGGAGAACTTAAATCACCAACTAAACCAGTGCTTGATGATAAAGATACGATTGTCATATCGGAATCAGATGATAATAATAGTCAAAGTTGTCCACTACCTTCTCCTAAGCCTACCAACATAATTCCCATACAAAATAATGATTTTAAGCCGAAAGACATAAGTGAACCCCCGTCCAAAGTACTACCAGTAGTATCTACAGAGAACGCTCATATAGTTATTGATGCTAAAGGTCCCTCTGACTCTAATACTTTACGACCGCCCGTAGACCTCATAGTACCGAGAATGCACCCAATTGAAACTATAGTAGTAGAAGGAGAATCTGATAACGCTAATTCACCCAACACAGGCATATCTTCAAAGAAAAATGATAAGACTGTTATCAGTGAATCCCCTAAACAAAAGAAGTCACTTGAGAAGGTTAACATGGAAATCACATGTGAACCGAAGAAATGTGAAGTTAGAAAGGAGACAGTAATACAACACCAAACTATTGATGAAAGTAAAACACCAGAGAAAAAGTCACCTAACAAAATAGAAACAATCATACAAAATCTAGATCCACATAGAGATGTGACTCTTAAAAAACCAGAACCCCCTAAAATCGATTATAATGAAATCGATGCGCGTAAGTTACAAATGACCATCACTAGTAAAGAGAGTGAGATACCGTTTAGAAATGATATGATGCACAATAGAAAAGATGAGATTGTTGTATCGAGAAGTATAATCGAGAATTCGATACCAAATTACCACAACTCCGTGAGCAATTCGATGACAATACAGCCAATAAATCCAGTGCAAATACATCATCCATATATAAATAATAGAGGCGCTGTCAGTAAGGAGTCTCAAGGAGTGCAAACTGATAAAGTGCTAGTGAAGACGAGTGATCCTAGCAGAGTTATCAATACTATATCTGATCCACCACCTGTCATTAGCAAAAGTACGACGAAGCTGGAAGTACCCCACCCTATCACATCGCCTGTCGTCAATCCAGTCATACCTAAAGTGCCGATTGTCGCTGATATAAGCTATATGCCGAGATGTCAAAGCGCGAACGCTGCTGTTAACTTGGGAATGGAGAGAGCCGATTTGGATCCCAGCTTTTCTAACATACAAAATTCATTAAGCAGCTCCATGAGTATAGTTCAAACGAATTCTCATGATAAAAACGATCTCAATCAGAAACCTAGAGAGAAAAGTAAATTGCGAGATGTCAGAGTGAACTCAGCGCACAGTAAAATGGAAAAAACCGAAAAGAAATCGGCTAAAAACGAAACCCCAAGAAGTACACCGGAGCCGAAATTATTTTTTCCAGAACAAAATTCATCTGCCAGAAAACCTGAAACATCTGTGCCAATAAATGTGATCAATACGCTGGCGGTAACGAGTAAAATGGAAAGCAAACCAACGGAGGCGCCGAAGAAACAAGATTTTTTTAAGAAGGAAAAGTCAAATGTCGCCAAATGCGACAAGAACGCGTCTGTCAAACATGATAAAAGCTGTTCCACACAACTTAACCTGAAAGCAGCGGAACAAAACGATTTAAACAAGATGTTGCCTAAATTTAAATACGACAATGAATTAGTACCTAAAGCGGATTACGCGATGAATCAAATTCCCAATTACCACACAAATCACGCACAGTACACAATGTCGCAATGGGCGCCCTGGGATCCTACTAGAACGTGGGACCATAACAGATTCTTGGATATGAAAAACAACGACAAAAATTACCTGGACAAATTTCAAGGATTTAATCTACCTCACTTGGATCAAATGCAGAAATCTCCACAAAAGTTGCATCCTAAGTACGATCAGAAGGACTTTCTGGCGTACGGTGCTTTATCTGGCGGTATATACGCAACGACGGGGTTGTCACATTTCAAAGAAACCAAAGCTCCTACTTCGAAAGCATCTGATTGCCAGAAAAACGAGTGCAAACCTACCAAGCAATCTAAAACGACGACCGCGTGTCAAACACAATGCGATGCCAAAAAGTCTCATAGTAATGATGCACAGATAAAGCAAATGATGCAAAGAGTCAACAAGCATCAGGAAGTTGTGACTAGCTGTGCGGAATTCCGACAACAGAGCCCACAAATCCTGACGTCTCCTGGCTGCAAAACATTCAACCAGAACGGCCCATGCCAAGAGAAGGTGGAAATAGAAAAAAAATCTCGTCAGTCCAAAAAAGATGAGTCACCTAAAGAGACGCATAAAGAAGAGATGTGTGAAGCGGTCAGTCCAGCATTGCAGTCCATGGGGGTCTATACCCCAGACTCAACAAGCAACTCAGTCCATTCAGTCCAATATCCAGCTTGTGAACTGGATGTCAGCCAGCTTGGACTGGAGTCTCCGACAAGTATAGGATCGGATTTAGCGTCTCCATGTTCCATGATGCATATGCATCCGGCTCCGAGTCCTCAGTACCCACATTCGTCCTTGCATATTCCCTCCATCATGAGTCAGCCCAATCAGCCAACCAAACAGCAAAAGATTAATAATAGAAATAGGTAAGAATATTTTGAAAATCTTAATATTTTTAATAATTTTAAATCTTGAGGTCAGTCGGGGCACAGGGGCACAAAGTGTGACTGTAAGGGCGATTGGTTGTGGGTTTGATTCCCACTCGAGGAAATTAAATATTTATTTAAATGCATATTTTCATTTCTTCAATCTGGTGTCGAGGCAAAGTGTGGCGATGAATTCCGCCATTCAACGACGCAATGCCTCCAATATTCAGTGGAAAGTTCGGAATGAAATGTCTTAACACTATGTTCCATCTGCCTTCTTGCTCCTCACTGCTGTGTGCGTTATACAGCGTGAATCTGATTTATTTATTTTTTTTAGTTTGGTAAGAGTGTATAGAAAGTATAGAAAATTTAAGAACAAACACTATTGATTATGATTAAAGAGACAAATAACTTACTATTTTAACCAGAATACTCGCGTAAATTTATTTCTAAATAAATGTCTGAAATATTTGCATTTTAGAGTTTCGACTGTTATACTGAATTGCACATGGCCAATCCCATTGAAAAAATGTTTTATAATATATAAATTATACTTACTATATTGACTTTTATTTAGAAACAACGCAAGCAGTACAAACACAGATAAGACCGTGCGAGGAGCAGCAACACCCCCCGCCCGCCATAGAGCCACACCCCCTCATCCTCATCCCACGCCTCATGGTAATTTTTTTTCTACATTTTTAAGGGAAACAAACGTATAGTAAATTATTAAATGTTGAATAGGAAATGATCGAAAAACTAATACTAATACTGGCCTAAACAAAACAGTTATTCTTATTTTATAACATACATAACATTTTTTGGTTTTAAAGAATAAAAAACAGTTTAGAGAAAGGTTAGTTATGTTTAGCATATAAATTAATTTATTATTCAGTTTAACTTTAAGATACTAGTAACATAAAGTGTTTTGGGTCCTTTCGTCCTTTTGTTATAAGTTCTTATTACAGTAGAAACTGTATCCAGACTACCAACCATGGCCAATAAGTGTAACTATATATTGTATGTTGGAAAATTTATATCTTAATAACTTCTTAATAAACATTGATTTGAACACATAACTTTATGTATTGTACATATGCACAAAATCCGTTTTTATTCATATCAAATTGATTATCCGAATGCCTAACAAATGTTATTAGAGTGAAGACTAATTGAGTCTAGTTAATCGAATTTCTACCGTATATAAAATAATAACCCTTTCAATGTTTACATAACAAATGTCCATAACTACATTCTAGGTGGCACCGTAATGCAAGGCACATCCTCAGGAGCGACGACAGCCGGATACCAGGGTGGTTATTTGTCGTTCCAGCAGCAGCAGCAGTACCACGCGGGCTGGGCGCCATCTTGCAGCCTCGCCAAGTTGCAGCAAATGGCAGACGCGCCGCAGCACCCGCCGCATACTCCGCCCGCTCCTGCGCCTCAGGTGATTTATTGATATTTGGTTTTAGAATTATAATATAAAGGTGCCATTGAAGAGGCAGTGGGGATGGGAAACTGTAGTCAAGAGGGGGGCAAAAAAAAGTATTAAGACATTCCGTTCGTCACGCATCGACAACGTGGCGGAATTCAACACCGGGCTTTGTCTTGTTACCAAAATGTAAAAATGAAAATACCGCAGGGAGTCGGAATCGAACCCACAACCGTCGCTTTTATATTCACACGCTGCTCCACAAGGGCCTTTATTATACTTAAAAAGAATATAAGAAAGAGAGACCTTTCTGGGTAGGACATGTAATTTTTTATATTTACTTCTTTCTTTATTTACTTCTGATTCCTAGTAATCTATATACAGGGTGGAAGAGGCAGCGCTTCTTTTACTGAAACTGCATGTAGGGTAAAATATTTCAAACCCAGAATTAAGAAAATAATCAAGGTACCTCAACGGTTTGGACGTAGGATTTTTTTTTCATTTCACGATTTTTATCCATACCTGTATTTCGTGTCACGCACACATACGTATGCGACGTTGCCGCTTTGACAGGTAAGTGTGTGCGTGCCTATGTTATACTTTACAAATGGCGTTTTATTTTAAAACGATAATTTTATTATTTATTTTGTTTGAAAAAAAAACTTTTTCATTTTTGAGAATTATTTTTTTTCCGAATTATATTAGGCTTTTATAGAGTAGTTAAAACTGTGGTTTCATTTAAAGTGGCGCTGACAATTCCACCCTGTATATTAAAGGACATGTCCCGACTGACTGAGGTAAGACGCACGCACAGCCGTGACCGCTAATGGTAGAAACCTGAAATTTTATTTACTTTCGTAATCTGGATATCCATTAAGATGGGATTTTGAAAAATTTTAACCCTAAAGGGATGAAATAGGGGTTTAAAGTTTGTATGGATTTTTTTTTAAACCACCACCAATTTTGATAAAATTTGAAATTCAGACTTAAAAATATTTCATTGAACGTGTTTTATTAAAATTCACCCCTAAGGGTGCAAATAAGCAAGCGAATCTGCGTGCGTCCGCTAATATGGTATAAATGAATTAATATTAAATTGTAATTATAGTATGGACAGCAAGCCGGCACGCCGCCCGCCGGACACTACCACGCGCCGAAATATTATGCTCCAGCGCACAACCAACTTGAGTCTCCACGGAATACAAGGAATACTACTAGTGAGTTTTTTTTAATCTTTTATAATACGATTTATACTCAGCACTATACATTTAGAATTTTATAGTTTAAGAAAAACTATATTTGATATAAAGACTTGTAATACACCAAGTATGACTTTTATCTAAGATCAGTAAATATGGGGTATAGCTTTTGTTAATCAAAAGGCTGGACTGTATCAACGAAATATATTTATATAGTAATACATACAAAAGGTTTTTGGACTTTGATTTTCCCTGTTCCTTTTGTCTCTCACCTCGGTGTGACTTTGAGATGTAATAAAGTAGTCAATACTTTACTAGGAGATTACTAACTAAGATACATATTTCTTTTAATTATAAATGGCATTGATATTGCTTATATTACTATACAAAACAAGCTTACAATTTTTTTATAATTTTCTTATCAAAGTGGTTTTCTCTTTCTAAGAGCTAATTGTGATGCATAACAAATATATTGTTTTTAAGAATGAATACTTATTTTCACTCCAATCTCTTCCAGGCAATCTCAGTCCCATGCAACACGTGCAAATGGGCCCCGGTTCCCGCATGTCACCGAACCTGAACACCCACATAATAAGCCAGTACGGCCTGAACGGCTATCGAGTGCCACCGCAGCAGCAGTTCAACAACCTGCCAGTACAGATGATGAACGTCCAACCTGGAGTCCAGTACCCGGGGCCTGATCCCAGGGCTCAGCAGCCCAACGTTTACGCCTACGCTGGATATATAAACCCACCTCTGACCATGCAGACCCTCAATTCGACGATGCGTCGGTAGCGACCCAAGTCCCAGTGCCGGAAACAGTGAATGACAGTGACATTGACAGCTGAGTGACAGTGACATGGGTATGTAAAGTGATTGTTTAATCTGTGACCAAAAAGCGACTGTATCATATAGTTAAGTGGAAGTACAAAATAACGCTTTTAAGATGTATTTGTATTTTTATTGTATATAACACCAATTTGGTTGCCTTATTATTATTTTTTTGTATGGCATATATATTTTTTACTTTGTTTTGGTACGACGCTGAATAAAGTACAAAATTGCAGATAGATTTTTTAATACATGGGAAGTAGTTTAGTGCAATAAGTTTTTATTGTGTTCTGTTCTTTTTGACCGCTGCAGACGTTTTCTTCTTGTAAAAAAATATATTTTTTGTAAATATTATGTGAGTATAGATATCGAAACATTGATAGACCATATATATAACAAATTATGTTTATATAAATTTTAATGTATTAGTAATTCCAGTGGGTGGAGGTTGTAAAAGGTCTCGAAAAATAAATGGTCACTTGGCACTGTGATAATCAGTTAGATTTATGTGTTTATCCAAAGATTAGTTGATGGCTTCTATATATATTAATATTTTAAAAATTTCATGTTTTCTTAATAAATATTATGTATTTTTTTTGAAGCTGTTAGTACTCTATAGTTGTGGGTCTGAGTATCTTATGTAATGATTATATTTAAATAATATTTATTTCCCATTCTGATAAACAAAAGCCACTCATCAATATAAAAGAAAAGTGGAAAAAGGTTGATTGATTGTCTTTACATTGAGCTTCTTGTGCCTACCCTGCTAGTTCAGTTAATCTCATATGTTATAATTGTAGAAAGTAAAGAATGGAGAGTTAATTTTTGTTTTTTTTTTTAATTATCCATAATATATTTAAGAGCCATCAATAAGAAATATTGTTTGACACATGAAATTTAACACTGCAGTCTTTTGTATGTAAATTGGAAAAAAAAATCATCGACACCTAATTAATATAATTATGTGTAATATGTATATCGTGAATATTGTACAGTTTGTAATTTAGTTTTTTTTTATTAATTAACGGAAGTGCCTCTTTCCTCTCCTCTATGTAATAAACTGTAAATGTTGCCAGCTTGTTATGTAAGGCTGTATACATATACGTATACATAGATACCTTAGCTTATTTGTATATTAAAAGAATAATAAAGATCATCTGAGTGTAAAAGCGACGGTTGTGTGGTCGATTCCTATTCAGGGTGATAAATTGTTTGATTCCCTACTCTGGTGACAAGACAAACAGAGTTCTTCAACAATTAGGGCGTTGTGGGGAACAGAGTGTCCTGCCACTAGGTTCCCTCTGCCTAACTCGCTTATATGTGGAAATTTAAAAAAGAAAGGTTTTCTTTTATTTTTTAATAAATTAATGTGATAGTATTAAAGGGCGAGACCCAGTAGGCCTAATATTTTTTTTTACACACATAGTAATTAACTTTTTCGTAGGATAATATTTTTGTGTTAAAAATCTTTAATTTATTGCCAAATGTTGAATCATCTTGCATTATTATATTTATAAGTTAGATTTTGTTACAGCGTCATTTTTTTCATTTAGTTTTTTATGGTAGTTTTTTTTTTGGTAAATTCAGGCATAGGTGGGTGTGATAGTTTTATTTTTGTTCTTTCTTTTTTAATTTTATATTTGGGCTGTTGTGATAAAAGAATACATGAAGCTCTCTGTAAAGTTAATATTGATTAATATGATTATTTTTTGTTATGAAAATGAATAATTTTATTTATAAAATCAAAATATAATTTATAATAATGATTGGGTGAAATATGAGTTAAGTTTTCATCATGAAAGATGATTAATGTAAGTGGCAATAAGTCTTTGTTTATATATAAAATGTTACTCTGCCTATAACAAAACAGTATTTCCTTATTTATATATTTTTTTTCAAGTAAATTTCTAAGTTAAACATTTTTATACTGTTTTTCTAAAACTTGTACAGTTAGCTTCAATTATCTTTGTATATGGGTAATCTAGTAGTTACTATTCTATAGATGAACCTTGAATTGTCTTAAATGACTTATTGTAGTATTTTACATTTCTTTTCCAATATGGCTTCACTTCAGCTATGCCTGAGTTAATCAGATATTTTTTTAATGTAAGATCTGCTCCTGTAAGGTTATCAATGTTACTTGTTACTAATGTGTAGAATATAAATATTGTAAATATAATATTATGTAAGGAATTTGTAGCAGATGTTAACACAAAATATAATTTTGTGAAAAAATTGTGATGCCTTTTTTTGTTTCCTGTCCTCTTTTGTTATATACTAATATTATATTGTATTAGTAATATGATGATGAAGTTTGTTTGGTTAAACACGCTTTTCTCAGGAACTATTGATTCAAATTGAAAAAATCTTTGTTCTGCATAGTGCATAGCCTAGTGTATGTAGTGCAAAGTATGGTATAACACTTAAAAAATGTAAAAAATATTGAAATATCGTTGTACAGAAAGTAGTGCGTTATGTTGTTTATACGTAAGTAATTTAAACGGGCTGTCGCTCGCTTTGTTCGTTATTAAAGACTTTCACACCAAACAAGAAGGACAGGAAAAATATACGGATCTATTAGTGAAGATAATATAATATATGTTATATATATTCATACCAGTAACAAATTAAATATAAACAAAAATCTGACTGAGTAGGTAGACTAAATTAATATATCCAGTAAGCCACACTCAAAATTGGTTCACTGATGTAACAATTACAAAGGAACGGAGATACTTTTTGGCTTCGTCGCAGTCGGATAAATATAAATTATTTTAAATCCAAATTTACAAGGAGTAAGGACCAACCCACTATCATTTAGTAATAATAAGATTGCCCAACTTCCAAAATGGCATTAAATTTATTCTTTCTTCTATCCTAATAGTAATATTATTATAAAGATACTTCAAAAATAAATTATCCTATTGATTTTCATATAAGAAAACAAGTTCATTAAAGTTTTTTTTTTCATCTTTAAGCTGTAGTCTGTACATAGCAGGGTAGACAGCGGCAACTTGGGAACCTAGTGGTTTGACGGAAGTGTCCTAATGAGAACGAACACTCCGTAGCCTCTTTCCGCAGAATTCCGAAGGCATTGCGTATTGAATAAATATTTAATTTCCTTGAATGGTAAAAAACCTAGCCTATTGCGTTTACAGTCTAAATAACTAATTAACTCAATTTAAATAATAAAAAAAACCCATTAGAAAGATAAACACTTTATTTAAAAACAAAATCACACAACAATGACAACAATGATATATGTATATAAACTTTTTAGTATTTTAGTAACAATATATACATACATTTTTTTATTTAACTAATTTTACTAAATACTTATAATATATGTCATAGTTCCTTGGACTAGACTTTTTTTAAAAATACATATCCAATATATATAGGTATGGGCATATTAATAGGAGACCAGGTGGTCCGGGTCAAAATTACAACACAGGCCCCCTCTGGAAAATATCTCTAGGTACGCCCATGTATATAGGTAACGAAGTAAAATAAATAAATCAGCTTTACACTAGTGTAACACTCCATTCCCCACTGTCTGCTGAATTCTGGAGGCATTACGTGCTGAGTGGCAGAACTCAACGCCGCGCTTTGCTTTCACACCAGAGCGAAGAAATGGAAATGTAAATTTAAATAAACATATCATCTCCTCGAGTGGGGATTGAACCCACAACTAGTCGGATTCACACTCACACTTTGTGTCAGAACGCCACGACAGGTCTGGGATATAGGTAAAGAGATATGGGAAAACATATTTTTTTTTTCAATGGAAAATGTCTTAACTCTAATTTCTCTTTTGACCAATAATATACCAAACTGATTAAAAATACAATCATCCCAAAAATTGATTTTAACCCACAAAGAACTGTACTCCTACTACTATAGTATTAATATAACACAATTTTAATTAATTAATCAACACAATTATATACATATTATGTACAAAAAATATATTTTTTATAAATATGTTATATATTGCACATTAATAATAATTAAGTGTGACACCAGCTTTATAGATAGATTACCATTAAGTAATTAAAACATCTTTTTACTTTCTTCAAACAAACAATATTATTATAATTTTTATATATATCACATATCTTAAATAGAATAGCCGTTAATCTAATATTAATATTTATTAAAAAAATAAAGTTAGGCCAAAGTATATAATATTTACAAAACATAATTACACTAATATCTAAAAACAAGCTGATATCCATTTAAGTTAAATTAACTTAATAAATCACAACCAATACTTTATATTTGTATATTTAAGGGGGCAGGTGGCATCTGCACCACTCGTCTATCAATGTGTACTCTACTCCGCATGAGTCTCAAGCTTGACTCTGTAACTTTTGTACATCCTCGGACCAACAAGCCTTCTAAATCATGACAGTGTAATGCAAGAGCTCTGAAAAAATATAAATAAGAATAAGAGGTCCATATGCAACATTGCTTCTTAAATCTCAATAGATTATATATATCAATATATATAAAAAATTAAATTAACTTCACACTGTATTCAGGTCACAGCGGGAGGCAACCTTGTGGTTAAGACACTCCCCATTCCCCACTTTCCACTGAATGTTGGAGATATTGTAGGTTGAGTAGCGGAACTCACAGTCGCGCTTTACCACCAGAGTGAAAGAATGGAAATATAAATTTAAATAAATATCTCATTCCCTCAAGTTTTTAAATTTATAATATTAGTTAGATGATAAAGTTAAGAAAAAGCATTAAAAAAATTTGAGATATTCTTTCTTAACTTACATCTAAAGCAAAGTTAATATGTTTCAACTATGCAAACAAATAAAGAGTCTTTTAAAAATAGCTGCACTATAAGACACAAAGCTCTTACAGATTAAATATTTATTTATAAATAAATAATGATATTTTAGTTAGATCAGGCCAGGTTTAATATTGTAGATGTGCTAGTATCCATAATGCAATTTAAATATTATATTGAGTACCAAAGTTATTTATTATAATATTTAAATAATACTGCAGAACATGTATATACTCATACACTTAATAAGTAAATTTTTATGCTGGTTACTATACTTTTGACAACACATTTTGTTCAATTAATAAAAAATATATATATACATAAGTAAAAGTACTTACATTATGCCTTTATCAGTGATTTCACTACAACCACCCAAATTCAACAGTTTCAATGAGGAACTGTATTTAGACAAAGTGAATAAGCACCGGTCTGTTATTTGCAAATTACCCTCTAAGTTTAAAGTTTTCAAATGCCGGAACTTTTTAATAAATATAAGTATACAGTTTTCTGAGATTGCTGCACAATATGCTAAATCAACATCTTCAAGTTGACTCTGATGAAGAGCTAATGCTTCCATAGCTCCTGTGGTTAGCCAAGAACATTTAGACAGTTTTAATACTTGCAAATTATTGCAGTATAGAATAACTGGCTGTAAACATTTTGCTGTCAATTCTCTGCAATGGCTTAAATTCAAATGTACAAGGTCTGGATTATTCCTTAATAGTGGAATGAGATCCATATCATTTAGATTGACACACCGGCTCAAATTCAATGTTTTTAGTTTTTTACATGACAATGCTAGTACCTGAAATTGAATAAATAGAGTGCATAAGATTTAAACATAATAAAATACCGAATATTACGTCGTATGAAATACTTTACGTTAAATGCATGCGGCGAAAATCCTTTATTCATCAGTTTCAAGGATTTTAACTTTGCAAAATACATATTTATTATTTGGAGGCACGTTTTAGAAACGCAGCGAAAAGTAAAACATTCGCGGATAGTAAGGTAGGGTATAATTTTAGACACCAGTATATCTTCCCAGTACAAATCAAGAATATGTGTATTTCTTTTCATAGTCATGATTGTTATTTATAAATAAGGTAAATAAGATACTAGACTGTTTACTTCATTGATAACACAAAACTGACAGCAAAGCAGGATTGCCAACTGTTGAACTGATACAAAACTTGTATGTAAATCAATATTGAAACGATTCGATATTAGATCGCAAATCGCGAAGCATAATTATGTAGTTAGTGCCAGGTTTTTTATAAATATGAAAATAATAATAAAAATCTAATTCTTTTGATGCTAGTATTAAGTGCTACAATCGATTTATTATACATCTTTCATTTATTTTATTTATGTAATAATAGATTCCATTAGAACACTTCCGTTCCCCACTTTTCGTCGAATTCTTGCGCTTTGCTTCGTTACCAGAGCGAAGAAATGAAAATATTTAATATGTCATTTCCTCGAGTGAGAATCGAACCCACAACCTGTTACATTTAGCCCCATGCTAATGCCCTTACGCCATGACTGCCTTCTTATTTCATCTAGTTATTATTTACATCAAACTACTTAATTTACATCAGANAAATACCGAATATTACGTCGTATGAAATACTTTACGTTAAATGCATGCGGCGAAAATCCTTTATTCATCAGTTTCAAGGATTTTAACTTTGCAAAATACATATTTATTATTTGGAGGCACGTTTTAGAAACGCAGCGAAAAGTAAAACATTCGCGGATAGTAAGGTAGGGTATAATTTTAGACACCAGTATATCTTCCCAGTACAAATCAAGAATATGTGTATTTCTTTTCATAGTCATGATTGTTATTTATAAATAAGGTAAATAAGATACTAGACTGTTTACTTCATTGATAACACAAAACTGACAGCAAAGCAGGATTGCCAACTGTTGAACTGATACAAAACTTGTATGTAAATCAATATTGAAACGATTCGACTCATCGAACCTTTATTTTAAAATCGATATCTCATATTAGATCGCAAATCGCGATATAATTATGTAGTTAGTGTCAGGTTTTTTATAAATATGAAAATAATAATAAAAATCTAATTCTTTTGATGCTAGTATTAAGTGCTACAATCGATTTTTTATACATCTTTCATTTATTTTATTTATGTAATGATAGATTCCATTAGAACACTTCCGTTCCCCACTTTTCGTCGAATTCTTGCGCTTTGCTTCGTTACCAGAGCGAAGAAATGAAAATATTTAATATGTCATTTCCTCGAGTGAGAATCGAACCCACAACCTGTTACATTTAGCCCCATGCTAATGCCCTTACGCCATGACTGCCTTCTTATTTCATCTAGTTATTATTTACATCAAACTACTTAATTTACATAAGAGCGCTGTTTGTAATAACACAAAATTAGAAAAATGACAGAGATCGTTGTTTAATCGTCTAAAATTATGAGTTATACATTGTGTGGGGACTGGTCGACCTTGTCTCGATAGTTGATATGTTTGAGGCTCAAAGTGGATTTTAATTTGAGAAGAGTTACACATGTTTGTGTTTAATGTGAGTATTATTTATTTTTTTGTTTTATATTAACCAAGCAATTATATTAAAATATGAGTTTTAAAATTTAGTTAATCGTCATGTTATTAAAAAAATAAGTGGATTTTGAATACAGGTCTGAAACCGCTACTGTTCATGTGCATTATTATTATTATTAGCATACATAAGCCCCTATGGACTTTTTTTGACAGTTTGGCTATCGAATTAATATTTTTATATGTGTTGTTCGACGAAACAAAACCGTTCTATGTTTCCAAATACAATATAACCAACGTTTGCCCCAGATTTTACTCATTTAAATTGAACTACACAATAACCATTAAAAAGTAAATGGAATAAAAAAATTGAAATTAGTTTAAGAAACTGTAAACTAGTCATACAGTTTTTTTTAAGTTTTATCATTTTAATAGAAAATAAAAAATAATTATAACAATTATTTTTTCTTATCTCAGTATCCCGCATATAGCAAATGTAAATATTAAATATATCATTTCATCGAGTGGGAATCGACCCGACAACCTGTCCTTACTAACTGTCCTGCGTTTACAGTCGCGCGCTTCTACTCCTGCGCCACGACTGGCCTGTGGTCTCTAACTATCATGATTTCATAAAAAAAGTATATTAAGTACTATGCTAATTTCAGATGTACACTGTTGTATTCGCAATGTTGTTGACTATCCACCTTCTTCTATGGAGCTTGTTTTGGAAGGCGCGACGTAACTTCAAGAACCTGCCTTCTTATTCTCAGTTACCGTTTTTGGGTTCCATACATTGGTTCATTGGAGGTGGCACCAGTAAGATATATATATATATATATAACTTTTTTATTAATTTAGGCCTCTTAATAAACATTTTTATATTTTTTTCATTAACCCAGTGATATACAGTCGATTGAAAGAAATTTCAAAAATAATGGATGAGACATGTCTGCCGTTCATTGTTTGGATTGGCCCCAGACCTTTGATGTGTAAGTAACTATTAATAATTAGATATGTTTTATTAAGGACAATTACTATCAATACTAAAATATACGTGATTGATTTAACATTCGTAAATTTTACGAAAGATCTTGTTACGGTCGCTTTTAATATAATTATATACATTCATACAAAATTTTCAGTGATAAGTGATCCTGAAGATGTAAAAACCATTACTAACAATTTTTTGGAGAAGCCATATCTTTATGATTTTGGGCGTGACTGGCTCGGAAAAGGCCTTGTCGTTGCACCAGGTAATATAAATGATACAGTGTTCTTATTTAGATTTATTAGCTTTACGATGTATCTTGCATACTTGTTACTATAAATCTGCCGAATCCTAGAGGCATTGCGTATCGAGTGGCGGAATTCAACGCACTTTGCCTCGTTACCATAGCAGGAGAATGAAAATATTCAATATTTAATTTTCTTCGAGTGTGAATGGAAGTGGTTCCATTATTAAATGCCAGGCGTAGGCCTGGCATGTAATTGGTAATTAATTGACCTTGCCTGGTAATTAATAAATTTTAACATCAACATATTTTAATAACACAAAACCTAATAAATACTATTACAAAGGTATATTATAGGGCATCATCATCGCCGGCATCCGAACTAGTTGATTGTATTCTGGTGTATAGTGGAAATGTCCAATAGATTTTTTTAAGATTAGACTATTGAAAATCGCCAGTCTAGTCTAGTCTCTAGTCCCGGCACACTACACTCAATGTCTGGACAACTGGGTAACGAAGTGTCTTAACACTAGATCCCCTCTGCCTACGCTGCTGAGTGCGGTACAGTGTGAAGCAAAAAGAAATAAAAATAAAATTATTACGATAAATTATTCTTTTACCTCATCCAGGTGAAATTTGGAAACGTAATATAAAACTTATAGCTGGCACATTTTCTGGAGCAATGGTGGACGGTTTCCAAGAAGTATTTAATATAAAGGCAAGAGAATTAGTGGAGAAGTTTAAAGAAGAAATCGATAAGAAACCATTCGATGCAATGCCTTATCTGGCCAACACTACCTTAGCTGCTATCTGTGGTAATTAAAGAGGTGATAGCCGTATAAATTTTTGTGGGCTTAACGTCATTTACTTAATTTGAAATAAATGAGTTTATTAAACTTAGGGGAATGAAATATTTAGTATTTTCATTTTCTCGCTTTGATTTGCAACTCAACATGGAATGCCTCAAAAATTGTGTGAAAAGTGGGAAATGGAAGTATCTTAATGAAAAAAGGAATGTCTTAACACTAAATTCCTAGGTTCCCTCTGTCTATGCCTATCCAAACAAAATGAAGTTAAAAAAGAGTTTTATTTTAAGAATGTCCCGTCGTGGCGCTAGGAGCGTGGCATAGCGTGTGACTGACTGTAAACGTGACAGTTGTGGGTTGAAGTATTTCCATTTCTTCATTCTGATAATAAGACAAAGTGCAGTATTTAGTTCCTCCACAGAACATGGAATATCTTGATTTCAGGCGGATTAGATTTGCCTGCAGTGTGAAGNATGCAATGCCTTATCTGGCCAACACTACCTTAGCTGCTATCTGTGGTAATTAAAGAGGTGATAGCCGTATAAATTTTTGTGGGCTTAACGTCATTTACTTAATTTCAAATAAATGAGTTTATTAAATTTAGGGGAATGAAATATTTAGTATTTTCATTTTCTCGCTTTGATTTGTAACTCAACATGGAATGCCTCAAAAATTGTGTGAAAAGTGGGAAATGGAAGTATCTTAATGAAAAAAGGAATGTCTTAACACTAAATTCCTAGGTTCCCTCTGTCTATGCCTATCCAAACAAAATGAAGTTAAAAGTTCTGATAATAAGACAAAGTGCAGTATTTAGTTCCTCCACAGAACATGGAATATCTTGATTTCGGGCGGACTAGATTTGCCTGTAGTGTGAAGTTTTAAATACCGCGTTAAGTGGAATAGGTTGAGCAAGAAGGCAGATCCTGGCAATTTACTTCGGGGTTAATACTAAGAAGAAGAAGGAGAAGAGCGCGAAGACCTTAAAAAAATCTTTTCATATTTTCAGAGACTGGTTTAGGAGTAAGCTACAAGTCAGACAGTAAAGAATCAGAGCAATACTATGAAGCATTTAAAGGTGCATTGGAACTTTTGGTGAAACGAGGATTGAACTTGTTCCACCACTTCGATTTTATTTACAAATTTTCTTCAGATCACGACAAATTTATTAGAGACATCTCAATAATGCACAATGTGTCGAATGTTGTAAGTTTTTATTGAACATTATTTTTCTAGATTATTCGTTTTTTTTCATAAATCCCTCGTGAATATAAGAGAATTATTTTTTCATCCGTTCGTCCATTTTACACACTATATTTATTTTCCTTTCGCGTACCGTCTAGTGTTAACACACTTCGTTTTCACCACTTTTCGCCGAATTTTCGAGTGAAGTGAAGAACGAGCTCAAAGCGGTCGCGTTTACAATCACACGCTGCCCCATTGCGTTACGGTGGATTCAATTTTATCTTGATTATTCAGAAAAATCATAGAGTATGAACTGGTACTTTTTTATTTTGAAACGATATATTGTAGGTTATCAACCAGAAGATGTTTGAACGAGAAAAAATACGTAGAAGTATATCTATTGAAAATCAAAAAGAGGAAGGTAAATATTGACATATTTTACATAATGAATTTGATATTAGAAATCCAATAAGAATAAATATTTAAAGCTTTTTTATAATTCGCTTAGCAACAGAAGATGTTATTTACTTCATTAATAAACTGGCTTTTTTTCGATTTTCGTGATAACGTCTTACAAACTGATGAACTTAATGATACATTGTCACGTTCCACCTGAGCCGAGCGTGCAAGCGAAAGAGAGGAACGATCGACGTAATCGTTCGGCTTGTGACTCATCTATTTATTCATTGTTACTTATTATTAATTAGCATATTCTTCTTCTTGGCATTAATCCCGGCGTATGTTGCCAGGGTCTACCTTCTTGCTTAACCTACTCCACTTTGCAGGGTAACATCGTCGGTGGTTAGTCCATTAAATAGAACATTATAACTGTATAATAAGTAAAAATTTACGAGTGAAAATAACTAAATAAATGTTAATGTAGTCATTTATCAAAAAAATATAGTTATAATAATTCAATTGAATTTATAAAAGTATCAATGTTTTCTTATGACGTTATTATGTAACCGATAACCAGTTTTTTTTATTTAATTGAATAGAAAATATAGAATTATTGATTCCGTGAGAATTCAAATCTTGTTATGTTCAAATCTTTTACAATTAATTTTAACATGTTAAGAAGTCTCACTAACAAGAAAAAATGCTTTCTGTTAATATTATGACAGGTAAAAACAAAAATTTTAAAACTGTATTGGACGTTTTATTGGACTTACAAGAAATAGATCCCAGCATGGATGAATCGCAGATTAGATCAGAAGTTCATACAATAATTGTGGGCGGACAAGAGACTGTTGCGTTGACACTCGCTTATGCTTTATTAATGTTAGGATGTCACCCTGATATACAAGACAAATTATTTAACGAGTAAGTTAAAATTAAACTCTTTTTCAGTACTAAGTACAAAGCCGCCGTGGCAAGTAGGGGTGATATCAAATATTCTTTGTTTCCTGATGTGATTACATTATGATTGATTATTAAGTTAGATCTAGAGACGATGTATATCAGCGCCTTTAGGCCGTCATCGCGCAGGGGAACAAGTGTACGACTGTAAACGTGACGGTTTTGGGTTCGATTCCCACCCGGAGAATGAAATATTTATAATTAAGAATCAATATATTCTTCACTCTAGTAAAGGGGCAAAGCGCGGCGTAGAGTCTGTTGAGTGTCGAAACTCGAAAAGGCTCAAGAAATCGACGGAAAGTGGTGAACGGAAGCGTCTTAAAGGAAACGAAATGTCTTAACATTAGGTTTCCAGATTTCCTCTGCCTACCCTGCGGTGTGCAAAATACAGCGTGAATCTTAAAAAAAGAGATTTAAATGAAAAATATTTATATATTGCTTAATGCGGCAGAAAGTTTCAATAGTAAGTGAGTTCGGAAGAAAGTAGATATTGGAATGAATTTCAGAAAACCCTCGGACTCAAACAACTTCGAAGGTCATATAACAATTAAAATTTGTCTTCTGATATCATTTCAGAGTAAATCAAGTATTCGGAGACAAGTCCAATATTCTTAATGAGGATCTATGTCGTCTCGTATATTGTGAGGCTGTGATCCAAGAGACACTCCGATTATTCCCACCTATACCGGTCGTCACCAGACATGCAGATCGAGATTTGCCAATCAGTATGTATTAAAAAGAATCTAAAAAGTTTATTACCATTTAAACGTTTAACAGTGCCTATGGGATATCCGTATGATTAAAAAGCGTAAAATTTTGTTATATGTGGTAATCCTGCTCTATACTATTTGATACGTCAAAGTAAAGTAGAGTTCCACCACAACCACTTTTACGCCGAATACCGGAAGCATTGCGTATACTCATATAAACATTTATCTCATTTCAGAATCGTGTATAATTCCTAAGGGCACATTGTGTTCCCTTTCTTTATGGGGTGCTGGTAGATCTAGGCGTGCTTGGGGGGAGGATGCTGACGAGTTTATACCCGAACGTTGGCTTCAGCCTCAATCGATCAGCAATCCTGCCTTTATGCCATTCAGTGTTGGGAGACGCTCCTGTATTGGTATGCATTTTATTTTGTTACATATAGGGATCGATGAAAACATTTATTGTTTTTTATAAAATTACAATATGATAGAACTTAACTAAATTTTCGAAAAACTAACAGAATAAGCACTTTGTTAAATTTTGTATCTTCATAGGTTACATAACAGTCGGCCTTAGCTTTCGCTGACTACATCAGATATCTCTTTTTAGAAAAACTTTGACCTTGTTTCATTATTAACAGCATGTAATGATTTTTCAACAGGTAAAAGATATGCAATGGCGATCCTGAAGACTCTCTTAGCCTATTGCGTAAAAGATCTAGTATTTGAATCAGAAGCTCATAAATTGGAATTTCAAATGGACATTAGTTTGAGAGCTATAAAAGGAAATCTTTTACAAGTGAATCTAAGAACATAATATTAATAGAAAAGTGAAATGATTTAATATGATTTAATAATATTCTATAATTTATTTATATATCTATACCCCTTTCATTACTGAATAACTGTCAGACAACGTAAAATCGGAACAGAGCGGGATTAACGCTAAAATTTGATATGTTGGTTCCTTGGGAGGTGTAAGGAAGCAATAATTTACTAAGTAAGTTTTATTAGTAGAATACAAGATCAGTGTAAATGGTAAGATATTAGAACAAGTGTATTAGAATGAAGTGGTAGATTTAGGAAGTATGTTCAGTAGAGATGGAAGATACGAGAAGGATGCAGGAAGGCGTACTCCTACCAGTAATAGAGTTAACGGTGCCTTGGCTGCATTGATGAGACGGCGAAACGTCAGTGTGAAATTCATCTGATACTTTGTTAGTGGTTAAATAAAAGAAAATAATACTGTCAGTTGTTTAATTTATCTAATGTGATATGCCTTAACTATAACATTTAAATTATTGTGTAACATTTTTTTTCGCAGTTTCTAGCGGTAATATACTGTGAGATACTAAACCAAATATAATTCAAAATATAGAGGACATATATTGACTTTTCTGATCTTTTAATATTTTCCTTCAGTAACAGTGGACTGAAGCGTTGTATAAGCGGAATACGTTGATCTTATCACGTGCATTAGAAATGGGTAACTCAACACAGCTATTCCGCCAGCGGACAATGTTAATGTTTTTTGAGAATTTCTTAGCATCAACAGAACAGTTTTTTGATTAGCCACATTAAAATTCTCCCATTCACAGCTATATAAGGCTTTCTCGAAAACGATACTTGCGTCTAACAATCTTTGACCGATCAAACAATCTAAGAATATCTGATCAAATGTATACGGCAGTTGTACATAAGTGTTCTGCAAGCCCCCCAACAGTTCAGCAACGATAGCAAAAAACAGAAATATAAACTCTATTATATATATAATTCTGAATTTGTTTTCGACATCGTTCCTAAGTTTAATATTCATAATGTGAAATCTTATGATATCTCTCAAACGATTCTTAATGAATATATTCTGAATAGTGATTGTACTAAGGCTGTTATTTTGTCGCGTGACTTTTTCGCAGAATATATCACTATCCTGCCTTAAGTTAAGCAGTTCCTCACTCAGAGCTAGCATTTGGGCTTCTATGTAGCCCACTATGACCACCATGAAAGCCACTATAACCGCTAAACTGAAAACTCCTATGATTATAGCGGGAATCATAAGCATTGTTGCAATTTCATAATTTGGAGATTCCAACATTGGTTCTAAACCTGTAAACAAAACGTTTTATTTTAAAGAATGCATATTAAAATATGAGAATTGAAGAAATTTATGTAGCTTCATGTTTTTCCCGTATGGTACTAGGCGGAGGTGACTGGGTGTTAACACTACCCTCTGTTTCCCATTCACCGTTTTATTTTCTTGATATTGTGACTGGCGGAACTTACTGCCGAGATTTATATACTTTTTACTTGCTAAAACTTAATAATAATAATTTCATATACCATAAATAACATATAAATCTTCAGTTAAATGTCGTCCAGGCATCAGAAAAGGCATTATAATATAAATTGTTCCGTTCACCATGAATGTTATCCAAATAATAAGGGCTCTCCTCTTCACAATTCTTAGATGCTTTTTAATATTGTCAGCAAATCGAGTTTCAGGTAGAACGAGACGATCATATTTGATGTATTCATAAATCAATTTTCTTACCGTTGTTCTGTAATTTATTGTAAGAAATAAACTTCAAGCTGTATCCTGTACAGCAGGCTAGGCACAGGAGTCTAGGAGATGGTACTTCCGTACCCATTTTCCGCCGAATTCTAGGGCCATTGCGTGTTGAGTGGTGAAACTCAACGTCAGGTTTTGCCTCGTTAGAAAAGCATGTAAAAGAAAATATTATATGTTTCATTTCCTCAATTTTGCATCGAACGCACAACTTGGTAACAACCAATCGCACGCTTGTATTTCTTTGCCACAAATGACCTCAAGGAAGAAATACTTTTAAATGAGAGATTCTCTTTAAAAAGATTTGTTATTATTTATTCTTTTTAAAAAGATTAGACAAACTTACTCGTACAATTTAATATAAAAGAACTTTATTATGGCTGAAGCGCTGCACATCCCCAAAGATACCTCCAAGAAACAAATTGTAATATCGCCACATTCAGGACATCGGAATAAAACAAACCATATCATTGACAATATGTATACGTAGATATAGAAAGTTCCAGCTACAACATTAAATATGTAAATGATCCAGGGAATCGCTGAAATATAAATTGAATAATATGATTAAAAGTGGGGAAAGATTGTCTTAACCCTAGGTTCCTGCCTACTCTGCTATGTGCGCGATAAGCTGTTTTTTAGGTTTCCGTATCTCAAAAGGTTCATTCATATCAAATATTGAAGTCTACGGTTCCTTGGAGCACAGAAAAAGTTAAGCTTCAAGTCTCAAGTTTTAAGTCAACTCAATCAAAAGATATGAGTGGATCGTTTCTACTGCATTTTATATGAAATTTGCCGCGTAATCAAGATCTGTAATTTGGCACAAACTGAATATTTACAATATAAATAAACTGAAATATCCGAAAAGTGATATATTATAGGTATTTCACAGAGAAAAAAACATTGCAAACATATATATGTAGTTCATTCCATTCAAAACGAGTGCAAGCCCCCGCATACTTAAATTTGACAATACTTAAGTTTGTCAGTGATATTTTCTGTACACGTATTTTTTTTTAATTTGGCAAAAAGAACTTGCAACATAAATAAATTTATATAATAGCCAAAAAATTTTCATACAAAATGAGTGCACACGCCCANATGGCTGAAGCGCTGCACATCCCCAAAGATACCTCCAAGAAACAAATTGTAATATCGCCACATTCAGGACATCGGAATAAAACAAACCATATCATTGACAATATGTATACGTAGATATAGAAAGTTCCAGCTACAACATTAAATATGTAAATGATCCAGGGAATCGCTGAAATATAAATTGAATAATATGATTAAAAGTGGGGAATGATTGTCTTAACCCTAGGTTCCTGCCTACTCTGCTATGTGCGCGATAAGCTGTTTTTTAGGTTTCTGTATCTCAAAAGGTTCATTCATATGAAATATTGAAGTCTACGGTTCCTTGGAGCACAGAAAAAGTTAAGCTTCAAGTCTCAAGTTTTAAGTCAACTCAATCAAAAGATATGAGTGGATCGTTTCTATTGCATTTTATATGAAATTTGCCGCGTAATCAAGATCTGTAATTTGGCTGAGTAACTACTAACTAACTGAGTATTCACAATATAAATAAACTGAAATATCCGAAAAGTGATATTTTATAGGTATTTCACAGAGAAAAAAACATTGTAAACATATATTTGTAGTTCATTCCATTCAAAACGAGAGCAAGCCCCCGCATACTTAAATTTGACAATACTTAAATTTGTCAATGATATTTTCTGTAGACGTACATTTTTTTAATTTGGCAAAAAAACTTGCAGCAAATAAAGGTAAAAATCTTCAAAATTGATATATTTATATAATAGCCAAAAAAATTTCATACAAAATGAGTGCATCCGCCCGTATGCTTCAGTTTGTCAATTTTAATAAATTGTATTTCTCGTTGATCTACAATATTGAAATTAGTAAGGAATCTTCGGTGGGCGAGCCCAGAATATAGTTAAATAGAGGACTATAAAGAACTAAAACTTTAGTTTGAGACAATAAACTTATTATTATTAGAAAACGGAAGCGGTTAACGTCCGCTTGACACAATTCCATTGCTCTTATTGTATTTTTCACCTAAATCTACCCACATTTATACTTTTACGCTAACAATATATTATTTATAACACTATTTTTTATTATTAAGCTTGACGGTACTTACGCCTAATGTTGTTCTGATCTATGTTAATTGTCAATCCTCTGAATAGAATACTAATATTCTCTATGAGAGTTCGCAAATCACTGTGGTCGAGTCCCAAATTGCCGAACATACCCATATTGATATCTTTATAAAAGTAAAATAGATTCCTGGTAAGAATATTTTTGAGGTCACATATATACTAACAACTACAATATAGATATTAATTATCTTTATTTTCTTCCTCTGTTAACGAAACAAAGCGCGGTGTTGAGTACCGCTGCTGAATATAAAATTTCTCAAAAATTTGGAAAGAGAGTGGAGAACGGAAGTGTCCTAATGGGAACGGAGTGTCTAACTAAACACTAGGTTGCCTCTGATACGGTGCGAAGCTAAAAAAACACGCAATGTCTTGAATACGTGCTGAATGCGGAGAACGGGGTTCCCTTTTTCTACAGTGCTAAATGTGGAATTAAGCATGAAATTGAAAACAATACATGAAAATATATGAGACACTAGAATATACATATATGTATAAGTACATATCTGATATGTAATTCTATAGAATTCTAGAAGTTCGACTCTCCTTTCCGTAGTATTCCTTTGAAATACAATATTTAATTGCAAAGACTCGTCTTTGGCTTCAAAACAAATATAAAAATGCTTTCTTTTCTATCACTTAGAATAAATTAACAGAGCTTGAGTGACATTCAAATTACTTAATTGGTCTTAATTGTAATATAAAGGTTTTTTTTATTAAGCTAGAAAAATCTTGCGATAATTGCTGTTAACATATCTACTGCTATGTTTTTTCTTTTCTCTTGCTTGCTTGGAGCTTGGAGCTCGGTGAAGCTTTTATTTGAGACGGCGCGTATTGTAAGATGGTTCCTCTCTCTGGAGCCTTAGTCACCGATGGCTTAGGCACTTGTCCCACCGCTGGAAGAATTTTTTTATAACAATTTATATTTAAAAATGTAAAATTTATTCCTCTTATATAATAAAAGTATATAGTGTCTATACATATAGACAAATAAAATAAAGACGCTATTTTCCTTTTTGTATAACATAATTTTATATTTTTTATAAACGTACATATTTTATTAAATCTTTCGCTATAGGCACATATACAAATGTCAATCAAAATGTGCCTCCGTGATTAAAATAAATGTAGCTGTAATTATACAATTTTAATTCTAAAACTAGCGCCCGCGATTTCTTTAATTAAAAAAAATAACTTCATTATGGTCCAATTGTATAGTAGTAGTATAGTGTCTGATACATATTATATACTAAGAGGAACTATACGCACATTTATTAAATATATTTCGGAGATTATTTTCAGTTTAGGGGTGAATTCTAATAAGCCATGAAACACGTGTTTAATGAAATATTTTTAAGAGTATGAATCTAATATTTTATAAAAATCGGAGCCAATTTAAAGATTGTTCTATACAAACATTCAACCTCTATTTCACTCCTTGAGGGTTAAAATTTTTCACAATCCCTTCTTAGTGTGCGTTTACATTACGAAGATAAATATCAGTCCAAATTTCAAGTTTGTACCATCAGCAGTTACGGCTATCGAACCCGCAAACTCACTCTACAAACAGTGTGTGTGACTCTACACACTTGACTCTACTTGAAGATTCGGCGGAAAATAGGGAATGAATGTGTCTTAACACAACGTTCCCAGAGTTTCTCTGCATACTCTGCTATGTGCTGTATACAACGTGAACGTTATTCTATATAAGTAAGTCAAAAAATTACAAAGAAAAGCAAAAAATAAATATGACGCTTCAAACTTCTAATTTAAGGTCATCAAGAAAAGAAAAATTGAAAGGAAAGTTTAGGAAAGTGATAAAAGTTTAGATGAGAACAATTTTGGTAATCTTCAGATTATTTGCAGGCATGGAGGGAATTTGTTTTTAGTTTATTTTTTAAATAATTTTACTTTACAATGACATAATGATATTGAATATATTTATAATTGAATTTCTGAAGAAAATGTCAAACACTTGTGGCATATAATAAGAGTTCGATTCCCACTCGGGTGAATGAAATATGTATCTATTTAATAATTTCACTTCCTCACTCGGGCAACAAGGCACAGCGCAGTGTTCGTCGCTAAGCACGCAATACCTCAAGGATTATTACCATACAGAAAGTGGGGAACGTAGTGCCTTGATGGGAATCTAGTGTCTAGGTTCCCGCTGCCTACTCTGCTACGTACGCGATAAAGCGTGAAGCTGATAAAAATGAAGAGGAGCGACGAATATGGGAAAATTTATTTCTTCATCATTCCACACTCAATGTACTTTGAAAATGGAAAAATGGTTCTTGAGTCTTGACATTAATTTATTACTTACATACCATCTTTCTCGATACACTGTGGGATTGGACTAAGCTTGAAATTAAAAAACAACATTAGTAAAATTAAAAATATATTTTTTAACAAAAAAACAACTGACTTCTACCGGATCCCATATTTAGAACCTAACTAAACTCTCATCAAACTACCCTTGAAGTGTATCCTTTCTGAAAAAAAAGAATCATTCGGCTGGCCTGATATGAGTTATCCGTCCATTTTGTAGCGCACATATTTAATGAAAATTTAAAACTTATGTGATTTTCTCATGGATAACATTATCAGAAATGGACCTCCTCCTCCGATCAAAATTAAACTCTGTTTATAATTTTTCTAATGTTTTTAAAAAACCGTATTTTTTTTGTACATAATGTAGTCGTTTCTCTATCTTATATATATAAAATCGAAAGGTCACTCACTCATCACGAAATCTCAGAAATTGCATGTGCTAGGAATCTCAAATTTTACATAGGAGTTATTTATAGGACGTAGGTGCTCGCTAAGACGGGAATTTGCAATATTCGACTTCTAAGGGGTTGTTTTTGGGGTTGATAGTTTGTATGAAATTTCGTTACTACAAATGCTAGGAGTTTCAAATTTTGCATGGACGTCACTTATAGGACGTATACACTTATAGGTACTCATGGAGATAGAAATTAATAATAACGTAGTTCACGCAGGCGAAGCCGCGGGCGCGCCGCTAGTACAATAATAAAATAAGCAACTTTAACACTTTTATTTCTCTGTCTTTACTTGTCTAGGCTAATTTCCGAAACAACTACACCGATTTTATTGGACTTACAATAGGCAACTAGACTCTAAGTAGGTACATATAAAATTATTTAATTAATAAATAGAAGCGGGCGAAGCTTTGCGGGTCGAAAAAAAAGTTTGGGATTTGAAATATAATATTATTACCTAAAACAAATGTATTTATTCCGCTAGGTTCTTTCTGCCCTTTACAAAACGCAGGATGTTCATAATGCAACCATTCAAAAAATAATTTAATATAAATAATCTACAATAGGTGACCTAGGTACAAAACCACCATGATTATTTGTTAATAACATATTTGTAACAAATAAAAAAGGATAAACGTATACACAAAAGGACAGAAAGTGATTTACAAAATGGGTTTAATAAGTAAACATAATTACTAGTATGAATAATTAAGCATTTTATAAAGACCCATTTCGATTGTAATAATGAGCCAATTATTTCAAATTACTTAATAATATTAAAAAGAAATATTCTTTAGTAAACAACGTAAAACTGTTTTGGTACTACAACGTAAATTAATAAATAAATCTACTTCTTCACTGTAGATTCTAAGGTCGTATATGCTGAATAGGTAGATTTTAGTATCATCATTAGACAATTGAAATTTAACTTGGCGATTCCACCAGCTGATAACACCAGGGTCTTCTGTGATAATCCCAACATAAGCAAAATTGTCTTTTGGTTTTTAATACTAAAATTCTCCCATTTGCAATTGTATAGAGCTTCTTCGAAGTTGTTGCATGCATCGATTAATCGTTGGCCAGATAAGCAGTCCATGAACGCGTGGATCAAACTAAACGTAAAGTATTTCTGAGACCGCCAAGCAGTTCGGTTATTATAGAAAACGCCATAATACTACATTCCAAAGCTAGTGTTGGGCGAAACTCTCTGTCCAATTCGTGGACTAAATCAATAATGACAATATGAAACTTGATAATATCTTTCAAACGAATGCCAATAAATTCGTTGGTGATATTATCTTTGTCGTCAATTACATTAACTTGATCAATATCACAGTTAATTTCATTGTAGAAGTGTTGGCTGTCGAACCAAACGTTTCTTAGTTCTTCGCTTAGAGCGTGCATTTGGGCTTCAGCGTAACCGACTATGACTATGACGTATGTAGCCACGCTCGCCATTGTATAAACACCAAAGCCTGTGGTGACAGTGGTGACAAGTAAGGCTATTTCATAATTAGGTGGCTCTAACATCGGAACTAAACCTGAAATAATAAAGTTGCGCTTAGTGGTAGAACTCATGCCAGTTAAAATAAAAATAGTTAGCATCCCCGAATGAAAATCGAACCTACAATCGTTGCGCCATGTTGGTATCATCATTAAGATGAAGAAATATGTAGCTTTAAATTAAATTAGAGTTTTTTGTCTCTATATATAACATGCAATAAGTTGTTTAACAATTATTTAGACTTTTATACTTAAAGAGTATGAATGCGACAGTAGTAGTAGTGATCTATAAAAATGTAATTTTTGGGACATCACCATATTATATCTTAATGGTAATTGTTTTAGTAATGTCAGTATTTACAAAAATTTAGAATTAGCTAAGTTTCATTGTTAATGGACTTCATTTTCTTTTAATTATATAAACAATATTATTACCATAGATTAAGTAAATTTCATTTGTAAAATGTCTACCAGGCGTGACGAGAGGAATCAATAGATAAACGAGACCGTCTACCACGAGGGACACCCAGATGATGGAAGCTCGAGTTTTAACCATTCTAAGTCTTTTTAGAAGGTTTTTAGCGAATCTTGTATTCGTTATAACTTGAGCATCACATTTTAGAAATTTTTCAACAGTATCCTTAATTTCTTTCCTGTTTAAAATAAAAATGTATTATTACTAGCTTTTACATCATCTTCGTGAGGTTTCTCTCTTGTGACACATTCTTCTTATTGTTTTTCTTGATATTCAACAAGAAAATATTTTCTAGTTAATTATTAGTTTATGATATTAGCGCATTCAGCCAAACTAACTCTACAACTTTATAATATTAATATAGATACTATTATACTTTATTACAAAATATTATTCCAAACACTAGAGTTTAGAGTTCTCTTGTTTAAATGTGGAGAAAAAATAAATAATTTACTTACGCATATAATTTCATGAAGACGAATTTTGTGAGACAAATAACACTGCAAGAACTAAAAGCGAGAACTACGGCCACTTCGGTCCACATAGCAGCCCTGCCATAGTAGAAAAATACCATCCACACCATTGATATGGTATATACGTAGAAGTAGCCCAAACCAGCAATTGAAGTCATAATGTAAAAGATGAGGGAAATAGCTAAAAGTATATGTAATTTAACGTAAAATGAAAATTGTGTCCGTAGGAATTTTGAGAATCTTTTCTTAGTGTTCTTCTGCATTTCCTAGCACAGCCTTATGCCAAACTTCAATTTCAATTTTTATAAGTGATAAATTACAGCATTACAGCACTAACGTTTTGTTTTTTTATAAATATCAATGGTAATAATCCTCAGTAATATCGAGACGTTGTCAATCATTGTTGGAAAATCATGATGATTTAGACTAAAAGTTTTAAGCGTTTCTACCATCTTGTACCATGAGTTCCTCTTCATGTTTCACTTCTGAAAATTATTAATGTCAATCAGAATGTAAGTACTTGAAAGAGTAATAAGCGGTATAGTTTTATAAAATGTACTAGAGCGTGGTCAATGTGGCGATGTGAAACGACGACTATTATACGCGATGGTTGTAGGTTTGATCCCTACTCGGCGGAATTGCGTATATGCGGGCGCGGCTGAAAAAATAAACTGTAAAAATTAGTAGAAATTGGTCAAATAGTGATTGTACTTTACTAGCTTCTTTCACTATACGCCACAAGATTAGAAATTTGCGTGAATTGTGTAAGTACAGTTTGAGTTTTTAACAAACAAACGGTGGTCATTAGAAATCGATTGTGTACTCACGGTGACATTTACGTAGAACCTATTGCTATAATTGGGAGCGGTTTTATAGTTTTTTAAAGCAATAGACAAAGTCACTATTATAACACTAAAGATTTGGCTGCCTTTTATAATAAATTTTATAATATTTTTATTTTCTCACTTGAGAAGGACAAAGTGAGGTGTTGAACTCTGTTATTACTAAGATGAGAATGACGATGAGAATGATGTTATTACTAAGTTCCGTTTGCCTACTATTATCTTAAGTGGCATTTACAAATTTTTACACATTTCAGTTACGCTTCCATATATTGTAGAAGCATCATTCACTAAAATGAGAAATAAAGAGAGAGGTATTTGGGGAACACTCAAAACATTCGGACTTAGACACGACGACTTTCCAACAATCATGAACAATGTTGCCATATTGTTACGAGCTCTGACTATCAATATTTACGCAAGCGCAAAACGTAAGTTATTTTAATGTTTTTTATTATTTTATCAGTAGTTTCTGAGATTAGCCATACCAGTTCCCCAGTTTTACTCTTAACTAGTATTCATATGTCGTGGCGCAGGCACACAAGCGTGCGATTGTAAACGCGACAAGTTGTGAGTTCGATTCCCACTGGAGGGACTAAAATATTTTATATTTTCATTTCTTAGGTCTGGCAATAAAGCAAAGCAAAGAGTTCAGTTCCGTATGTCAACACGCAATGCCTCGAGAATTTGGCTTAAAGTTGGGGGAATAGAAGTGTCTTATTGGGAAGTGTTTTAACACTAGGTTTTCAGGTAATATCTACCTTTCCTGCTATGTGCGGAATATACTGTGAAGATAAAGATAATAAACTTCAAATAAAAACTTTCATTTTTAACTTTTTTTTAAAATTTTAGCCATTTCCCTAATTCTGTACATATTGACTCTAATAGTAAGTTTTGCTTACATCTACGAGTGCGTCATCTCTATGGTTTGGCTGGTATTCTTCTATTACGGGCGCACTGGACAATGGGATGGGTTATGTGTGGCTCTAACCTTATTCTCATGCACTGTCACTTGTGTTACAAAATTTGTGTACATGAAAATTTTTTCGTAAGTTTAATAAAAATTGTATTGCATAAAACGTTAACGGCATTTTTTTTTACTTATTTATAACATGTAGGGTGTAACGCGATTGATGGGTGGATAAAGATGGAAGAAGAAGAGAGAAGAAGATTTTTTTTTAAATCTCAAATATATGCTGAACCACTTAAAATCTATATCAATTTAAAATCGCTGAACATACATTGGATGAAATGGATAGAATGTAAGGTCCACTATTCATAGACAACCGTTAATCCTTCGGTCGAGTTACAGCCTACATAATAATATTATAAAAATATATTTCAGTTTAATTTTTTTAATAAAATTAATAGATTTTTTACTTTTTGTTTTATCATAATTAATATTATTTTATTGTAATTTTAGAAAAGATGTACAGAAAACAGTTGAAAAGTTTCATAAATGCGATGCTCAAGTTATTCAAAATACCAGATTTGCTAGGAATCTTCGAAAAAGACTTAGAACGGTTAAGAAACGAGCCACTCTCATATGGATCACCCTAGTAGTGAATGGTGGTATATTCATGATGATCCCTTACATCACTCCTGGACGACATTTTTCTCTGGACTTATATTATATGTATGGTAAGAGAAAAAAAACTATGGGAATGGAATTATATTTAAAGCATAACTTACTTTAGCAACACATGCTTATACAATAATCGTCAAAACTATTATACGGTACAAAGTTCTAGTAAAGATGTTTGGAACAAAAATTTATTAGTTTATTATAATGCTTAAAATATATTTCAGATGTTTTACCTAAAATTTAATTTGCGTGAAATACGAATATAGTAAAATTTAACTTTTCGTATTTCCTTACAAATTTTGATAAATTCTCTCCTAGAGTTCTCTCACACTCTCCGTATTTCACTGTTTACAGGTTTAATGCCAATGTTAGAATCACCGAACTACGAAATAGCTACGTTCATCAATACCCTCAGTTCCATCTTCTGTTCCTACACTTTGGTGTGCGTGGCGATATATGTCATTGTAATAGTCGGTTATACTGAAGCCCAAATGTACGCACTTGGAGAGGAATTAATTAATGTTTGGAATGACAGCCAGAACTTCTATAATGCAGTCAAACATAAAATACAAGATAAAATACACATTATACATATAAAAGATAAAATTTCAAACGATTTTATAAAAATACGTTTGAGAGATATTATAAAATTTCACATTATCAATATTAAATTAGTTCAATATCTGGAAGAAGAGTTGCGGTCCACTTTTGCTTTGGAATTTAGTATAGTCGCTTTTTCTTTAACGGTGGAACTACTTGCTGGATTGGAACATACATACCTTCAATTACCTTTTTCTTTAGTCCAAGTATTCATGGATTGTTTGGCTGGACAATGTCTTATCGATGCTTGTAATTATTTTGAAGACGCCGTCTACAGTTGTAAATGGGAAAATTTTAATATTGACAATCAAAAAACGATTCTTCTTATGCTAGGAACGTCGCAGAGAACGTTGATGATATCCGCCGGTGGAGTATCTAAGATAAATTTTGAATCTTTGATGGTTATATTAAAATCTACTTATTCTGCGTATACTACTTTAAAATCCACAATGAAATAGATTATATATATTTAGTTATGTGCTGAATTAGAATCGAATCCACAACCGTAGCGATTGCAATCTCACGCTTGTGCGACCACCGCGGCCTCATTACGCGTTGTTTTTATTATAATTAGTATAGTTTGAAACTATTATTATCCTATATATTATTATATTATTATAAATTTCATAAAATTGAAGTGTTAGTTTGGTTGAATGCTCTAATCTCGGAAATTACCAGTTGGAACTGATCCATACTATCCTAGATAAATGGGTTATCTAACACTAAAACAATTTTCAAAATGAATGCGTAGTTCCTTGCTGATCAACTTTCAACTAAACAAACTTTTCCACTTTATAATATTAGTTTAGATATTACGACAGATTACAGAACATCTATTCTGATGATATAAATAAAAAAATGTAATTATTGATTCAAATAAATTAATGTGAATATATTTTTTTGTACAACTTAAAACGGATTAGTTACTTTACTATTTCTTTGAGAGATAAGTAATTTACAAAAAGTAAACACGTATAGTTGGCGGTGTGTCTCTAAAATAATAATAATAATAATAAACAAAATCAAAGGTCAAGTGCGAGTCGGACTTTCTAGACAGAGAGTCTCACTGTGCCGCAATAGCCTAACTGAAGTAGGTTTTGCTTCAATAATAAAAATGTAAAACTTTTGCCTTAACAGGCAATAGGCGAAAACGAACAAAATATTTGGCAATTTTTACAAGTCCGCTAAGAGCATTTAACAGGTAAATTTAATAATTTCACCCGCCGTTAACCCGTTTCTCACTTTTTATTGTCTCTGAAGGAAATAATAAAAATATTTATTTCGATGTAACGCTTGTTTGTTGTGTTGAAATTTATTTTTGTAGTTGGTAAATTAAAGTGAATAAAATAAGCCATTTTTAAGAAATGTAATTTTGTTAGATTTTTTTTATTTGGAATATTAATATCATTAAATAAAATGTATTTACAAGAATTTAAATATAATTTTAAAATTATAGGATTCAGTTTCGTTTAAGAACTTGAGTAAAAATTAGATACTTTAAATACATTTGGTCAAGTCCAAGTCGGTAACATTCTTTGTTTGCAGTCAGATATTTAAATTCAACTTATTTTGGGAGCCTGGCTACCATAGACAAGACCGGGGCACCACTGCGGGGTGCGCGCCGTGCACATCACAACTACATACACCATTTCCGAGTGGGATTTGAACCCACACCCTGTCGCGCTTACAGTCGCACGCTTGTGCCACTGGCTCCTTGTTTAATTTAGTTACTATTTATGTAAAACTACATAGTTTATATCAGAACGCAGTTTATAATAACATAAAATTTGAAAAATGTCAGAGATCAGTGTTTTATCGTTTAACCTGTAAGTTATACATTGTATGAGGACTTGTCGACCTTGCCTCGATAGCTGATGCGTTCCTGGCTCAAAGTAGATTTTAATTTGATAAGAGTTACACATATTTGTTAATATTGTGAGTATTATTTAAAATTTTATTTAAACACTAAAAAAACTGAAATTGTAATTCTTTGTGATTATTGTGAAAAAGATAAAGTTAATAGGCAGGTTGCTAATAAAAGATTTTTTAATAGCATTGGTCATTTTATTAAAAGTTTAGTGAATTATAAACACAGGATCTGAAGACACTACTAATTTTGTGTTCTGTTCAAGTCCATGATCAATCTACAAGCATATAAATATAGCTATTGAAATAATATTTCAAAAGGATTTATTCGTTGTTAGACGATTCTTTCACCCCAGATTTTTGTCGCTTTTATAATATTGTATTACACAATGACCATTAAAAAGTAAGTGAAATAATAAAATAGAAATCAGTTTAAGAAAAGTTCAGTAAACTACTATGTTCGTTTCAGATGTACTTTGTAATATTAGTTGTTTTGTTGACTATCCACCTTCTCTTATGGAGCTTGTTTTGGAAGGCGCGACGTAACTTCAAGAACCTGCCTTCTTATTCTCAGTTACCGTTTTTGGGTTCCATACATTGGTTTATTGGAGGTGGTGCCAGTAAGACATGTTTTTGTATTTAATTATATATTTGTAGGTATACTTTAAATATAATCTAGGTATACTCTAGGTATACTTTAAATATAAACTCCACCCAGTGGGGCCACAATCACGATCCAAGCTACAGCCATCGTGTTTACGGTCTGATGCTGTTCCACACCACCCACGCTATATAATGGTGAAAAAAACGCAAAAAATGCTATTACTTTCCTACATGGAAAAACATGTCTTCAATATCGATGATCGTGAAAAATAGACATAACACTACTAGTAGCTAAGATATTAATATACTTTTTTTTTCATGAACTCAGTGATATACAGACGTCTGACAGAGATCTCCAAAATAATGGATGAGACGTGTCTGCCGTTCATTGTTTGGATTGGTCCGAGACCTTTGATGTGTAAGAACAATTAACAATGTAACAATTTTGATCTCTCTATTTATATAAAAACTTTCCGTTACTGAGTGACTGATGAACGGAACGTGAACGGAACACACAAATGAAACTACGGCACTTTGATCAAACCTTGACTATCGGACTTTGAATTTTGAAATTTGTAGATAAGTTAGGGAGTGTAGGGGAATAGTAAGAAAGGATATTTAGAAATTCCTGCGAAAAACGGAGAAGAACACAAACAAAGATTTTGCATTCTACATACCTACTATGAATGTAGATTTTTCTGTCACTTGACATACTGACTCAAGCCATCAATGATTTGTTAGTTGCCTGTCGTACTGTCTTGGATTCTTTTAGTAAGAGCTAACAGTATTTTACTCTCTTTGCGTTGTTTGATTTGAGACATTAAAGTTTGTAGTAGTGGGTAGAAAGAAGAGTTTTTTTTCGGAGCCTTTTAGTTTATATACAATTATATATATTTATACATAAATACTTTTCAGTGGTAAGCGATCCTGAAGAAGTAAAGACAATCACTAATAATTTTTTGGAGAAGCCTTACTTATACGATTTCCTTCGTGACTGGCTCGGAAAAGGCCTTGTTGTTGCACCAGGTAATAATATAAATATTAGCTTTACGATGTATCACGCATGTTAATAGTTCCTATTAATCTGCCGAATCCTGGAGACATTGCGCGCGGAGTGGCGAAATTCAACGCCGCACTTTTCCTGAGCCTACCAGAGCAGAATAATGAAAATATTAAATATTTCATATTCCGCGAGTGGGAATGGAACTATGACAGGCCTGTAACGTTTAATTAATTTTAACTTAAACATAATTTTTAGTTATTATAGCATAATAAAGACTATTACAAAGATATTTTACTCAACACGCAATGCCTCTAGAATTCGGCAGAAAGTGGGGAACGGAGTGTCTTAACACTACGTTCCCTCTGCCTACCCGGCTGTGTGTGGGATACAGCGTGAAGCTGACAAAGATATTTTGTAGGAATTTTCCTCTGCATCTGAATTAGTTGCATATACTCGTATTCTTGTATGCAGCGCTAATGCCCAAAATGTGTTTTTAAGATTAGACTTGTCTGCAACGTCAGGGGTACAGCGTTAAGCTAAAAAAAAAATATTATGATACATTATTATTTAATCTCATCCAGGTGATATTTGGAAACGTAATGTAAAACTTATAGCTGGCACATTTTCTGGAACAATGGTGGACGGTTTCCAAGAGGTATTTAATATAAAGGCAAAAGAATTAGTGGAGAAATTGAAAGGAGAAATCGATAAAAAACCATTCGATGTAATGCCTTATCTGGCAAATACTACATTAGCTGCTATCTGTGGTGAGTAAAGAAAATATGGCGTACTTTAATTTTTTTATGGGCTAGGGGCATTTAGTTACTTAATTTCAAATAGATGAATTTGGAACGATACAAATTAATTTTAATTATTAAATGTGCGACTGTAAACACGATATTTATGGATTCGATTGCAGTGGCTCAATATTTCATTCCTCTACACTTAGAGGAATGAAATATTGAATAAAAAGAAGGGGAAGAGGAAGGGGAAGGGAAGTGTCTTAATGAAAAACGGAATAACGGATATATAATCGCTACGTGGTGTTATGCGTTAGGTAATGACAAGGAGAAGAAGAAGAAATGTAAGACTTAAAAAAATATTTTCATATTTTCAGAGACTGGTTTAGGAGTAAGTTACAAATCAGACAGTAAGGAATCAGAGCAATACTATGAAGCATTTAAAGGTGCGCTGGAACTTTTGGTGAAACGAGGATTGAACTTGTTCCACCACTTCGATTTTATTTACAAATTTTCTTCAGATCACGGCAAATTTATTAGAAACATCTCAATAATGCACAATGTGTCGAATGTTGTAAGTTTTTAATGAGTATTATTTTTCTAGATTTTTCGTTTTGTTCCATAAATTTCTTGTGAAAATAGTTAAATAGGAAAGAATTGTATATTTTATTTAGTTGTTGTATATATTATTTATAATTGTATAGTTTAGTTTATAATTGTATTTTTTAGAATTTATTTAATTGTAGAGTATATGTTTATCCATTTTCAATACTACATTTATTTTAAAGATAGTAGAAGTAGTAGGTGCTTTATACAACGCAGGCCGCTTCTTCTACCAGAGTGGGAAAATGAAACCAAATGAAATAAACGTATTACCCCCCTGAGTGGAGAGCGAGTTCAAAGCCATCACGTTCACTGTCACACTGTCCCATTGCGCCACGATGGCCTCAATTTTATCTTGATTATCCAGAAAAATGAGAGCGTATGAACTGATAGTTTTTTATTTTGAAAGTATACTTCATAGGTGATCAATCAGAAGATGTTGGAAAGAGAAAAAATACGTAGAAGTATATCTATTGAAAATCAAAATGTGGAAGGTAAATATTGGCATATGCCGAATACGGGTATATAACTATTGCTTACATATCACAATATTACAGTTTTCTTATTATGGTAAGCAATTCTTATATTGTTCACAATTATTGTGTTATTTGGATTTTATATAATGAATTTGATGTTAGAATTCCTAAAACAATACATATATAAAGCTTTTTTTAAGCTCGGTGAGCAACAGAAGATATGATAACGTCTGATAAACGCCGGCTGCACGCACGAAAAAGCATGACTAATGGTCACGTTCCGCCTGAGCCGAGTGTGCAATCTAAGCGCGCTACAAATGATAGAGAGGCACGATCGACCTAAGCGTTCGGCTTGTGACCCATCTATTCATTCTTTGTTACTTATTATTAGAGAGCACATTGTTACTATATTATAATAAATAAAAAAATATTACTATTAACGAGTGGAAATAACTAAACTAGTAAACTAACTAGTTCACGTCTTAAACAATTAATATCAATATGTTAACAAGTCTAACTATCAAGAAAAATATCTTTGCAATCAATATCTGCTAATATTACGACAGGTAAAAACAAAACTTTTAAAACTGTATTGGACGTTTTATTGGACTTACAAGAAATAGATCCCAGCATGGATGAATCGCAGATTAGATCAGAAGTTCATACAATAATTGTGGGCGGACAAGAGACTGTTGCGTTGACACTCGCTTATGCTTTATTGATGTTAGGATGTCACCCTGATATGCAAAACAAATTATTTAACGAGTAAGTTAAAAAGAAATTCTCTTAATTTTTTTGTAATAGTAATATTATAATTAAAGACTAACTAATGTAATAAGCCATTCCATCTGAGTTTGGCAGAAAGTAGACAGTTGAACGAATTTCAGGAAAGTCGTCGGACTCAAACAACTTCACAGATTTTGAGCAACAGTTACATAATTAAAATTTGTCTTTTGATGTATTTTTAGAGTAAATCAAATAATTGGAGATAAGTCCAATATACTTAAGGAGGATCTATGTCGTCTCGTATATTGTGAGGCTGTGATTCAAGAGACACTCCGATTATTCCCGCCTATACCGGTCGTCACCAGACATGCAGATCGAGACTTGCCAATCAGTATGTATTATAAAAATTTTTTTTTTTATGGAAAAGGACACGATAACAATTTTACCAATTTTCAGCTGGATGGGATGTATCTTTCTAATATCTATATTGTCCAGACTTTTTATATCAATTTGTGTTTATTGCATATTCCTTTAAATTTCTATTCATATAATTTTGTTTTTTTTTAGCTTCTTGCTGCATTCTGCACAAAGCAGTGTTAGCACAGGGATCCTATCTCATTGCTTATACTCATGTTTACATGAGTATATTTGTATGAGTACATTTATCTCATTTCAGAATCATGTGTAATTCCAAAGGGTACATTGTGTTCTCTTTCTTTATGGTGTGCTGGGAGATCTAGGCGTGCTTGGGGGGAGGACGCTGACGAGTTTGTACCTGAACGTTGGTTTCAGCCCCAATCCAACAGCAATCCTGCCTTTATGCCATTCAGTGCTGGAAGACGCGCCTGTATTGGTATTGCAACTTATTTTGTCACATTATTAACAGATTAAGCACTTTATTGAGTTTTGTATCGTCATTGGTTGTATAATATTCGGCATTGGCTTTGGTTTAGTCTCTTTTTAGAAAAACTTTGCTCTCGTTTTATTATCAATAACGTATACAGATTTTTCAACAGGTAAAAGATACGCAATGGCGATCCTGAAGACCCTTCTAGCCCATTGTATAAAAGACTTAATATTTGAATCAGAAGCTTATAAATTGGAGTTTCGACTGGACATTAGCTTGAGAGCGATAAGAGGAAATCTTTTACAAGTGAATTTAAGACATGATATTAATAGAAACAAAACTCATTAGAATATAATTTATCTCAATATATAAATATAATTACCTATATAAAATTCTTCTATTACTGAGTGACAATCAGCCAACGTGAAATCGGAAGAGCGACACGCAATTGAGGGGGTAATAAGAGAGGATTTATTTATTCTTACGGACGTTTTATGGTTAACGTAAATAATGTTTCGGGTGGCCATTAGTATGTTCGTAAAATACAGAGATGGCCAACACGTTCTTGGTAACATTGGCATTTGCTTGGTTCAACATAGAATAATTACTATTTGTAAATTAGATTTATGTCTACAGCATCTAGTTCCAAATAAACATAAGCATATTGGTGCTAGTTGAAAATTTATGTGATATTTTGTTAATGGTTAAATAAAAGGAAATAATTGTTTCTGTTGTTTAATTAAATTGTTGTGTAACATTTGTGTGATAGGAAAATGATACTTATTTTTGTAAATAATACTCTTCTAATATAATCAGTGTTGTGTGTACTAAAAATTACGAAATCTTTTACTGTTTCTAATAAAATCGTAATATACTGTGAGATACTCAAGCAATTCGAATTCAAAAATCTTGTACATATATCTGGTCTTCTAATCTTTTTCTTCAGTAACAGAACAGTGGATACACGGAATACGTTGACCTTGCCTATTTTTGGTATTAATATTATAAACATCACTAATTTTGGTACAATCATTAATGTTTTTCTTAACATATTATAACATTTTCAAAACAAGAGTAATGGTTACGTCATTCTTGTATTATAGTCGTATACAAATAGAAATAAATATTGTTGCCTATATTTGATTCGTATCAGTTGATGATACAGTTTATAGTGAATCGATTTTTACGATTTATGTGATGTTTGATGTCCTACAGTCGTCCTTTTAGTTCTAGTTACGAATTTATAAAGGAAAAGTTTGCGATTTATTTAGACTGTTGATTTTCAATACTACAAGTTTACTATTATTATAATTTTATATTAACATATGCTTTAACATATTTATTAGTCCGGTCGAACTTTGGGTATCGGTCTTTAGTTAAATCCAAAGTCTTTCCTAAATTCTAGGTCTATTGTTTGGATTGTATGAATTTCTGTTAATTGAAATGCTTATCCCGATTATTCACAACTATAAATACAAGTTAATTTTTGATTATAATTTAAAAAATGTGTACGTTTAACATGTTACCGATGCACGTAATACGTAAATTTGGTTTGGGCTTCACCGATCTACCAACGTTGATTTGGAATGTCTCCGTACTTCTGAGAGTGATAACGCTTAATATCGACGGCCGGAATAGAACACGTGAGATACACAAATATATTATTATAAAGTAAAAAGAAAGAAATAACTTTCGTTGTATTTTAAATTATATTTTTTTATAAATTAGAACTGGAATTTAGCCCATAACTTCTTTTTCATAGCGAATTGTAACGAGCTCGCTGCTTCGTTTGCATGTTTTATTTGTTAAATACCCTCAAAAAATTCATCATCATTCTCATCACTAATTACTTTCGCTGATCCATTTTTACTTATAGTTTCGCATGGTTATTATACATAATATTTAATGCTAACGAGACCAGGACAACAACAAAACACTTTTAACTTTTGCATAGATTACAGTAAGTTTGCTTATTTTACACTAATTTTTGTATTTAATATTTGCTTTTAGCTATCCCAAAACCTTTTCACGCGATCACTATTACATTGATATCGTGTTACTTCTACGTTTACTTTGTATCGATGATTTGGTACGTATTTTTTTACTGCCGGAGAACAAGTGACTGGATATCCGCTATCATAGTAGAGAGAACCTCTTGGTGTTGCCAGTGAGATTGGTGTTTGTAAGATGTTCTACTTATACTTCTACGAGTAAGTATATCTTGTAAAATATAGATTTACTATTTTAATTATTAATAGAATTTAATAAATTCCTCCACTATGTACCAGGCGGTAAGTTAAGAGCTGAGTGTCTTGATCCTTAAGTTAGCTATTCAATTCTTAGGTGGTATCTAGATACATACATACAACACCTTAAGGTAATTTCAGCTGTTTATGAATATAATTATTATTATTATAAAAAATTGCTTCCCGCGTTTTTTCGCACAGTAAGATAGGCTTAGAGAACCTATTTAAGTAGATGAAACACTTCGTTCTCCACTTTTCGCTCAATTTTCTATATATGTGTGTCACTACACTTATATAGTAGTATTCGTGTTAAGTGACAAAACTCAATGTCGCGTTTTTGTCTACCCGCAACTATTACGTTTACACTCAAACGCCGCCACGACAGCTTCAATTACTACTATAGTTCCTTTTTTTAATCGACTTCTGTAAGAAAAGGAGGTTATCAATTCGACTGTATTTTTTTTTCAGAAGTAGCGTTAGAGATGTAGTTGCCGAATACCTAACGTGCGACGAATTATTAATACCAGCGAGTCGCTTTGAAAGTAATATTTTAAAAACAATGAGACACGTTAAGAAAAGGGCCTTGATATTTTGGATTGTAATCATATCGAATGGCTTTGTTTATGTTACAAAACCTCTCGTTATTCCCGGTCGCCATTTGCCTGAGGACGAATTCATTTTACTTGGTGAGCTACTTTTAAACATTTAAAAAATTGAATTCACATCATTCACATTTCACATGTAAACGTTGAGTGTTTATGGGGCCAAAGTCAACCCTACTGATTTGTTGTCAGAGTGAGGATATGAAAATGATTCACTTCTCGAGTGGCATTAAGTCCGCAGAACAGACGCTGGGCAGTTGGGTTAAAACGGCCTCAGATAAAAAGATACATGGTTAATTCACTTATTATCCATTCCATTGAGTGACGCAATTGAGAATAATATGACTATATGGACGAATTCCCTTTGGAACATATAATGTACATTTATAATATGTTTTTAGGTCTCAATCCAGTGCATGAAAGTCCTAATTTTGAAATAGCTTATCTAGTAACAATCGCTGGCGTTATGATTACAGTTTATTTACCTTCTAACATAACTGCTTTCCTCATTATAATAACCGGCTACACTGAGGCTCAAATGCTAGCGTTGGCTCAAGAAATGCAACTCATATGGGATGACGCTGAAATTTATTATAGAAATTACAAAAATCTGCGAGGAAATTATCCAATTGAAGATCATATTAAGATGAAAAAGCTTATAATAAATAACTTCATAAAGTATCGTTTGAAAGATGTAATAAAAATTCATACAATAAATTTAAAACTCATAAGCAAAGTCGAATCAGTGTTTCGAGGAGCAATGGCTATTGAATTTACAATTCTCATAATAAGTTTAACTGCAGTCCTTTTGGGAGGATTAGAAAAAACATACTTAGAATTACCATTTGCACTGATGCAAGTTGCTATAGACTGCTTCATTGGTCAAAAAGTGATAGATGCTTGTGAAATATTCGAAAAATCAGTTTATGCCTCCAAATGGGAACGTTTTGATAAAAGTAATATGACGACAGTTCTGGTGATTTTGCAAACTGCTCAGAAAACAATGACTTTATCAGCTGGTGGAATGATTACTCTAAGCTATCCAAGTCTCATGGCTATATTAAAGTCCATTTATTCAACATTTACAACTTTAAGGTCTACTTTGAAATAAATTTGAATGAAAAACAAAAGTACTGTTTTAATATATTTTTTTAACTTTACAAATCACTAGCTTTATTCAACTCGGATGTAGAGAAGGTAGTGATCGAGCAACCGAATTAAAAAAGGATATTTTCAATTTGACATGTGCGAATAAAACGTACCATATGCGAAATTGTTGATATTATTGAGTATGTTCATTTATTTAGGCTTCCAGGCACGTGTTTGTACATGTGTCTACAATTTTCTCAGAAACAAGTTTACATTTATGATTTAAATAAAACAAGTTGAAATTCGATAAAACTTTTGTTTTTGTGAAATGGGGTTTTAAGGAACATAACAAAAGTACCTGAGGTCACTGTGACACCATGTACATGTGTCAGTGTTTTCTCGGGCACTAAAATGTGTCATACTCACGTGTCACTCGTAGATATGTCTCCAACTAAAAACTCCAACACTGTAGTGCGAATATGGTCAATAGGAAACAAAAGATGAATATAACCGATAACATACTCGTATGTTATTATGAATCGATTTGATAAATAGACTATGTTTGACCAAAGTGTATTCACTTTTAGTGATTGCGAGGATGATTGATATTTTTCGAATGGTCACGAAAACACATACTGCGTAGCACTAATAAGTGAAAGACTCTATAATTATTATATGCGTACAAATAATAACTTTTGTTTTGTTTTGTTAGATCTATGTACGATCAACTTAAAAAAATAGATTGCTTCCAAAAATAGATATTAATTAGTTTAATTTTTTAAAATTTATTATGGAAAAGTGAACTTTAAATTTATTTTACGTTCAACCTCATGAGCAATTAATTTTCTTTAATCCTGTCCGTTCAAAGCAGTCAAGTAATAATTTATAATGATAAAATTCAGCTTTTGCTCTCAAATATGGAAGAGATTGAGAAAATTTGGACTGGATTACGATGATTTTCCTGTAATTTTGGAAAATGTCAATTCTCTTTTAAGAAATATAACTATTGATATATTCAAAAATAGTAAGCGTAAGTATTTATTTATTTTACTAATTTACAAAAAGCTAAAGCTAAAACAGCTAATAAGCTTATTATAAATTAATATTAATTAAAATAATATTGCTAATGCGCAACGACAGCCTAGACATTAAATACTAATAATCTCTGGCGCTGAATTCCGATACTTCACACGCGGAAAAAAAAATTGGCGGAAAGTGACAGAAATGGAATCTTCATTCTGTCTTCCCTCTGTGTACCATGCTATATGCGGCATACAACGTCAAGCTAAAAAAAAAAATAATAATAATAATATTATTTCCAATTGGTAAGGTGTTCGTTTTAATAGACCGTAGGTCCTGAACGAATGATTTGAAATTCTTAGCACCTATTTAAAAGCAGCATCAAGTTAAAAGTGTGGCAGATGCGTAAAGATGCAAAAATATATAAATCAGATAGTGCTACATAATATTTAGAAATATTTTAATGTATAATAAAGAAAAGTAGAGAACGGAATCTTCTCACTAGGTTTTGGGAAACAACGTGAAGCTGATAAGAAAACTTGGACTTGGACCAGATTTTTAAAATTGTTTCAGCAAATTCTTTCATATTTTATGTTCTTACTATAATTGGGAGCTCCCTTTATTTTTATGTGTACGTGTTCTCGATGGTCTGGCTGGTATGCTTTAACTATGGGAGAGCTGGTAACTGGACCGCGGTAGCCGTAGTCTTGTCTTTATTCTCCTGCAGTATCACAAGCGTTACAAAACTCGTCTTCATGAAGATAAATTCGTATGTTTGCTATAATTTTTTATGTACTTTTTCGATGTTGTTTTAAGAAAAATTTAGCTTGATTTTTAGTCATTTATGTGTAAATAACGAGTTTTATAAAATTCATGAGGGATTAAATATTCTATGAATCGAAATTTGGGAGCGTACGTGGGGAATAGAGTGTCTTAACACTTATTAGGTTATGCTATACTCCTATATGCTATATGCGTGATAAGGCTAGCCTAAGTGAAGAAAGTTTGTTATAAGATATATAAAACTAGATTTTGATTTACAGAAATGATATAAAAGAAATAATCGCGAAGTTTCTTCAATGTCACGCCCAAGTGATATATGGAACTAGATTTGCTAACAATATTCGAAAACGTCTAAGAGTAGTGAAAAGACGCGCCATCAACATTTGGTTGTTTGGAGTTATCAACGGTGGTATTTATGTGATAATACCATTTTTGACAACTGGACGACATTTTACTACGGATATATACTTTATTTATGGTATAAGCAATTATGCAATATCTTATCTAATTTTATTTAAGAGAATCAGGTTCTATGCTCCAATATTTATATACCATATAAAACATCTTATATATATTTATAATTTTTTCTAATTTTTTAGGTCTAGTTCCGATGTTTGAGTCACCTAATTTTGAAATAGCAACAGTTGTGAATATAACAGGTATTGGTTTTGGTATATACACCCAGGTCACTACAGCAGCATACGTACTAGTAACAGTCGGTTATATAGAATCTCAGATGCATGCCTTGAGTGAAGAACTGCAAGTCGTTTGGGATGACAGTCTAAACTTCTATAACGTAATAAAACACAATTTACGTGATAAAATAAACGCTGTTGATAACAAAAGAAGATTAATGAATATTTTCATAAGAGTTCGTTTGAGAGACATTACTAAGCTTCATATAGCTAATATTAATCTCTTGCATGAATTAGATAAGGAATTGAGAGCAACTTTGGCTTTAGAATTCACTTTTATAGCATTTTCAATAACAGCTGAACTTCTAGGTGGTTTGGAGAACACTCATCTACAGTTGCCATATACTGTATTGCAAATATTCATGGATTGCCTCGCTGGCCAACGTTTAATAGATGCTTCTAACAATTTCGAAATGTCACTGTACAATTGTAAATGGGAGAATTTTAGTATAAAGAATCGAAAAACCGTTCTACTCATGTTGAGAGTATCACAGAGGACGTTGGTGCTGTCAGCTGGTGGTGTAGCGAAATTGGGCTTTCCTTGTATGATGATGATACTAAGAACCGCTTATTCGGCATATACTACATTAAAATCTACGTTGAAATAAATAATTTGATATTATATTATTTTGTTTATTCCCTCAGATAGCCCTTTATGTCGTCTATTATTTTATATAATAAATTTGAATTTCAATAAAACACATTAAAAAAAGTTTTACAATAAGTTAGATTAGTGAGAGTTAAATATATTATTCTATTCCGTTTTATTCGATTCCATGTCAGTTCTGTATTTTGCCCCTAAACACTTTTTTTAGCTTCTCACTGTTTCCCGCATATAAAATTATAACATTTCCGTTTCCCATTTTTCAAAACACGAAACCTAAACAACAAAAATGTACTTTATAAAAAAATACCACTAAGTAAGAAACTCTACTAATAGTTAAGGTAGAATTGCAGTATGTGAATATGTAATAATTAATTTATGAATAGAAATTACTATTCGAATCGATTGTATTATTCATAAACGACCATATTGCCTTTGTCATGTTTAACAGTCATCGTTTCAAGAACACTCATAAAGCATATTTAGATGTTATTATTACGTTACAAATAATATTTTAGAAAGCACCATTTTACTAATAGCAACTAATAAAAAGCAATAACGGCAAACTACTAAAAAAGTAATATATTTTTGAAATAAATCATTATTCAGTAATAATTTATNTAGAATTAACATTTTTATTATTATTTTTTGATGATTTGATGTAAAAGAAAATCAATTTAGATCGTATTCTAATGTTAAAAAATGTTTGTCATTCAGTTAATTGAACATGGACCGACCCACGCTTAGTTCACACCCACCAGTATGGACTGTTCTGAGGAAATTCGAGTTAGACCATGACAATTTTACAACAATAATGGAAAATATAAATTTCATGCTTAGAATTTTAACTGTTAATATTTTCAATAACTCAAATTGTGAGTATAAGTTTAAACAAACTTTTAAATTACTAGAAGATCAGAAGATGCCGTGACCGTAGAGTTCCTGTAATATTTTATTAATTAATTTTTTTTCATTATTTTCTAAGTAACTTTTTTATAGCTATGTCTGTTATCTCCTACATATTTGTAATAATTGGAAGCTTTGCTTACTTTTATGCTTATATATTGTCAATAATACGGATGGCTTACTTCTATTATGGGAGGACTGGTAACTGGACTGCAATGGCGATTGTCTTGTCTCTTTTCGCATGCAGCATCACTAGCTTTACTAAGCTCATTTTTATGAAACTTAATTCGGAAGTAATCATTTATTCATAGCAGATAGGAATGATTATTTTTTGTTTTTCAAATTCGTATTTTAATAAAATAGACTATTGTAAGCACTTTTGAATCGACGAATGAACATACAGAAACAAAGTGTTAGTACTGTTTTTATTACAGTTACTTTAAATAGCTGTAGTGGCCAAATATATTGAGATCTTTATTTTTCGTTCTTATCCTATGCCAGTATATGTTGTCGGATCAATAGAATATTATACTTCACAAATTATAAGGCAACTGTAATATACATGCATCTTAAAAATACCTCGCAGAGAATCTTGAGCTTTTAGGTTATAAATAGACCTCACAGCTCTTTTGGCCAATTCAATTATTTTGTTAGATTATAAAATTATTTATGTATTTTAAATTTTAAATACATTTTTTTTACAGAAAATATGTAAAGAATTTGATTGAAAAATTTCTGCAATGTTATGCCCAAGTAGTGCCGGGAACACGATTTTGTAAAAATCTCCAAAAACAACTTAAAATAGTTAAGCGGCGAGCTATTATCATTTGGGTGTTTGGCATGCTTAATGGAGCCATTTATGTGCTGCTACCTTTTATAATACCTGGAAGACATTTTACTACAGATTTATACGTTATTTACGGTAAATTAAATAAAGTATTTTTTAGTTTGTTTGGCGCTTAGGGAGAATTTTCCTCCATCTACGTATGTCCTACACTTTGCGTCTACTTACAGGGGCTACAAGTTACACTTAATTTTGTCATATATAAAAATTATCTATCAAAAGAGATTTTGGCCTCACTATTATCACTTTTTACCTTGGCGTTACGAAAAAGTAATATGCAAATAAGTATTTAGAAATTGCACCGTAACCTCTGAGTGCATGACAGACATTATAAAATCAACACTACTCCTCATAGAAAACTGAATATTTTTTCTTTTTCAGGATTAGTTCCAATGTTTGAATCACCAAACTTTGAAATAGCAACAACCCTTAATATAACAAGTATCGCTTTTGGTATTTACGCTCTGGTTAGTATTGCAGCGTACATTCTGATCGTAGTATGTTATATCGAATCTCAATTGCATGCTCTTAGTGAAGAACTAAGCACAATTTGGGAAGATAGTACAAATTTTTATAATGTATTCAAGAATAAATTTGATGCCACTGGTGGAAAAGAAGATATAATAAACCAGTTTATTGGAGTTCGTTTAAGAGATATCCTCCAGCTGCACATTGCGAACATAAATCTTTTACATGAGCTGGATCTAGAATTAAGAATGAGTTTCATTTTGGAATTTTGCCTTATAACTTTTGCCATAACTGCTGAACTTCTTGGTGGTTTCAAGAACACTTATTTACAACTATCGTATACGATATTACAAGTATACATGAATTGTCTTGCGGGCCAACGTCTTATTGATGCTGGAAAGAGTTTTGAATATTCATTATATAGTTGCAAATGGGAAAATTTTAATGTAAAAAATCAGAAAACTGTTTTAATTATGTTGAGAATGGCTCAGACGACGTCGGTGCTATCAGCTGGAGGCATCACGAAATTAGATTTTGCTTGTCTGATGGAAATTTTGAAATCAACTTATTCTGTTTACACCACATTGAATTCTACTGTGAAATAAAATCTTTGACGAAAGTAAAGCTTTTCTTTTTTTGCAAAAATCATTTAATATTGGTAATAAATAAAACACAATTTTAAAATTATACTGCAAAATATTATATTTTTAAAATTATAGTTAATTTATGTGTGATAATACAACGCTGCTGTGATAATATATAAACTTCACCAAATAAAACTTTGAAAAAGTTATGGAAATGTTCGTCGTCGTGTTGAGTACCCACTACGTTACGTTTAGTTTATTATTAGCTAGCTGTTTAGCTATAATGTGTGCTTGAGATTAAATATTACAAAGCTGAATGTAAAGTAGCAAATGTTGAATAAATAGAATTTAATACAGACATGAGATACGGAAAGCTTAGAGTTGATAGCCCACCCGCAGATAATGTGAGAGTCTTTTGCGATATATGTAAAATTAGTAGTACGGTTTGCCTGTTTCGTGTATCAAAATTTTCCCATTTACAAAAATATACAGCAGTTTCGAAATTGATACACGCATCTATCAGTCTTTGGCCTGTGAAGCAATCCACTGCTACCTGCATTAATGAATAAGGTAATTCTAAATACGTGTTCTCTAAACCTCCTAGAAGCACGGCTGTTATACTTATAAATAACAGAATGAACTCTACAGCTATTGCTCCACGGAATACTGCTTCTACTTGTTGTATTAATTTCATATTAATTACATGAATTTTGACTATATCTTTCAAACGATCTCTAATTAAGTTATTAATAGTTTCGTTATCTTCATTTAGGTCTTCTAGTTGTTTAAGATCTTCAAAAGTTTCCACATTACTACAAATTTTTTTGGTATCGTCCCAAATTTGTAAGATTTCTTGGCTTAAGGCGAGTAATTGAGCTTCAACGTAGCCAGTTATGATGATTAGAAAAGCAGTAATGTTAGACGATAGAAAAACCGTTAAGCCGATACTGGTAGAAAATAAAAATATGGCAATTTCATAATTAGGGCTTTCAAACATCAGATCTAACCCTAAAAGGGAAGAAAAACAAAATGACTATATTTCAAGATCACTTTTTTCAAATATTTTTTTTTATTTTTGGCAATGTAATTTATATATAAAAATAGTTTACCATAAAGAATAAAATCATCTTCTGGAAAATGGCGTCCAGGAGTGAAAACTGGCTTTAGCATGTATATAACACCGTTAGACATTATGACTATCCAAAAAATCATAGCTCGTTTCTTAACAAATCTCATTGTTTTTAAAATATTTTTCTCAAATTGACTCCCAGGGACTATTAAACTATCACATACAAGGTATCCTGTTATGATTTCTCTTACTTTATCCCTGAAACAATTAATTTAATACACACAAAATCTTCAAATACATAAATGGACGAACATGGACAGTGAGATAGTAGAAGTGTTTTATTCAACTAAACTGCTGTAAAATAACTGTTTTATCGAATTGGCTGAAACTATGAATTTAGTTTTTAACGTGGGTTGTTGTATTTAAAATGACAATTAAAATTAAAGCAGTTAATAAGTAATTGTGTACTTCTAGGGTACACGCTAGTGTTACCATAATCAGAATTTTGTGCATTTAGGCTATTTGCTAAATACTCGTATATAGCTGGAACTTGCTTAAGCTAGACATGAATAGGTTTCAAAGAATGGCCATGAGTCAAAGAGTTTTTGTCTATGTATACGGCCTGATGGGTGATGGATCTCAACGATGTGCATTTATCTTACGTAACCAAAAGTATAAAAATATTAATTAATAATCTTCTCACAAATAATGCCACTTGAACTCACAATCATACCTTCATTCCGATAAGCCCAAAATTAAATATTTTAGGTTTCTTTTCTTGTAATGTCATATTCAAGACTAATTTTAATAAGAAAAAAAATAACTCACTCAAATAAATACATGAACATAAACTTGCAAAAAGCAATAGAACTGGAAACCCCAACAGAGAAGTTGATAATGGCAGATAGTCTGTTGTCGGTTCGACGGCAATAGATAAAGGTATACCACACCGTGGAGAAAATGTATACGTAGACGTAGCTCGAAGTTATTATTATAGTTATTATACAGAACAGAATCGGTGTACCTTAAATAAAAGTGGTTATTAATATTGAAAATTCATTTTTATTAAGTAGCTGACGAAGTGTTGCTAATAGAGTGTCTTAACACTAGGTTCCCTCTGCCTATCCTGCTGCGTGCGGAGGGTTCAAGTTCCAACTCTTACTCGAGTGAATAAATTATTTTAATTACCTCGCGCTGTTATGAAACAAAGCGCGGCTTTGAGCTTTGCATTCAATACTCAATGTCAGGAAAATTGATACGGAAAGGGGGAAAGGGAGTTAACACTAGGTTCCTTTGCATATGCTTCACGCTGTAGCCCGCATACGGTATAGCGGGTAAGGTAATAGAGCTAGTGTTAAGAAATTCCAACCCCCACTATATTCTTTTATGACGTCGCGTGTTGAATAAAGAGGATTAACGCCGCGCTTCGTCTATATGTGAATATATTTGAAATATAATATTTTTTCTCATTTGATCCCATAAGCCTCGCTTTTGCAATCAAACGTAGTCCCATTGCGCCGCAAGGACCTTAAACAATCATCTTACGTTTAGTATTCCGTTTGTCTATGTTGAGCGTCAGCAGTCTCAGCATGATGGAGACATTCCAGAGTAACGTTGGCAAATCACAATAACCTAGTCCAAATTTTCTTATTTTATCCATTATCTGTAAAAAAGGAAATTATGAACCATATACAAAAGAAAAATAGTAAATATAGTCGTTGTCATGGTAAATACAGTCGACTCAAATATTATAAGTTTCGAGACATTGGAAAAGAAAGTAAAATGATTGAAGAAAAAAAAAACCTTTAAATAAATGATAAGTTAAATTTTAATAAGTTTTTTTTTAACTACTGCACTGAGACACTGGCTGCACTTTGGTGTTGTACAAGATGACTGTCAATATCACCGTAGCCTCTATTTATATCGATTCAGGTGACTAAATTATGAAAATGAGAATAATTAATAGGTCCGCCCTGAGCCTATCATTTTTGTATTATTTAGTTATAAGCATCGTAAATGCATAACTCAAATAATCTTCTAGGTAACAAGGACTTCTAGGTAGCAATGGTAATAATCTCTGTTCTTCAGATTTTATTAATTCATAAGGTAACTATCCCTCCATGACAATGCGGTTCCCTAGGGGTTTCCTTCCACATGCCTTCCTTCTGGTGAATGGCCTACCTGCGGCTTTCCGCCTATCTCTACATTAAAGTCTGATAACAATGATAAATTAAAAGATAAACGGAGATTCCAAAAGCAAAATCTTTGGTGTTTCATTTGACTATAAGAGTGAAGCTGCAGAAAAAATAAGTGTGGATACAGATAAAGAAATTTGAAAAAAAAAACAGTTACATGAAAATGAAAAGTAGCAGAAAGTTTTCGAATCTTTTGTAGCAGATTCATTTATTATTATCTTGAAAAATAAATAACAAAGTAAATAGTAAGCAGAATTTCATTCCTTAATTTTAACAGGTATTTCGGCGATATTAAAAAAAAACTAGGTATGCGTTTAATATCATTCCAAATTATAATAAAAAAACGCTTTTCCTTTTCATACCGGTATTATTTTTTTTAGAATATCCGAATTTTGATTTACACTAATGTAAAGTGTATATTACTTTTCTTCTGATAAACCGATTAGTCACAGATCTTTCCACCATTCTGTTAACAAATAATTTATTACAAGCAGGTATATGAGTTGTTATAATAAAAAACTTTTACTGTTGCAATTTTAATTTATTAATTTTAGTTGAATATTCAAATAATTAACTTACTTCTCTATAATAATACAAGTACATATCTAGTTTCTAGAAATAGAACAATAGAGTAATTACTAAGTGAGCTCCCTTGTACGTAGTTTTAATGGTTTGCATCATAAATAATAAATGTATTGGACATAAGGTGTTAATGTATTCTAATTGCTTGATATTTGTATGTATATAGAAAATTGTTTTAAAGTTAAATGTAAATATTTGTTTATGTGTCTATATATAAATCAAAATGCACTAATATTGATTATCTTTTAATAAAAAATCCTAAATAGGGTAGTATAGATAAAGGTCGAAAATTGTTGAGTTCTGATTGTATACCATTTTTGTTGAATATGTGTCAAAGTAAACATGTTATGTCCAAAAACAAACTCCTGAATTCATACAGAAAACAAAAATCAAACCGGGAAAATGAAAATAACTACTTCCCCCAAAAGGGGATCGCATCAACAATTACCATTAGGTACAACTATTAACTTACAATTACTTGCTATGCTATAGCGCAACGATGCTCTTATAAATAAATAAACTCAGCAAGTATCAACAACAGTTTTATAACGTCGAATGAAGAGTAGTGAAAGCAGAATAAATAGACTTAAGCACAGACATGAAGCAAGGGAAGCTCAATGTTGATAATCCACCAGCTGATAACTTAAGCGTTTTCATAGAATTTTGTAGTAACAAAAGGACAATTTTCATATTTTTACCATCAAAATTTTCCCATTGGCATGAATATATAGCTCTTTCAAATGTAACACAGGCGTCTATTACTCTTTGACCTGTAAAACAATCTACGGCGACTTGCATTAAGCCAAATGGTATTTGCATGTAAGTGTTTTCTAAACCACCGAGAAGAACAGCTGTCAAACTTATCATGAGTAACGTAAATTCTATAGCTATAGCCCCACGAAATACAGCTTCTAACTGATGAAAAAGATTTATATTTATTATATGTATTTTAACAATGTCTTTCAAACGATTATTTATAAATTCATTTATAGCCTTTTCCTTATTTTTTTCTTGACTTGTTAATTCTTCATTGTGAACTGGTACAGTACTATTATAATTATTTTCTGCATCTATCCATAATTGTAGTATTTCTTCACTCAAAGAAAGAATTTGGGCTTCGATGTATCCAGTGACTATTATTAGAAAACCAGTAATGTTGGACGGTAAGTAAACGGTGACGAATATACCGGCGGTGGTCAATGCAAATGCTATTTCGTAATTAGGACTTTCAAATACGGGATCTAAGCCTGTAAAAATTATATAAAAATGAATGATATGTTGATTTTTTATTTTAAATGAATGAAATGAATGAATGAATTTATTGCAAAATTTCGTTATATATTATTACAAATATTAAATCTATTCTGTGTAATATAAATTTAGTATTGAAAAGCTCTGCCGTGGTTGTGTCCCACACTTACCTAAAAGAATTAAATCATCCTCTGGAAAGTGACGACCGGGAATTAATAAAGGTTTCAAAAAATAAACGACACCATTAGAGATGATGACAATCCAAAAGATCATGGCTCTCTTTTTAATAAACCTCATAGTTTTAAGAATGTTAGTTTCAAAACGACTGCCTGGAATTGTTTCCGCATCACATAATAGACATTCAGCTGCTATGTCTCTTATCTTATCTCTGTAGAAGATAAAATATTAGCAGCTTAGATTATATTAAAATAAGTAAGTATTAAAGTTATATAGTAAAAAATATATAAAATTATGTTTTTTAGCTTCACACTATATTTTGTTTATAGGCAGAGAAAACTAATTGTCAAAACCTCGCTTTTTGGTTCTACTTTGCGAAATATTCTTCGAAATATTGCATCTCGATTGGCTGAACTCAACGCTGCAAGATAGCGACTTAACAGAGATAAAAATAACTTACTCATACAAATACATAAAGAACAGCTTGCATACACCGATCGAGCTCGCTACGCCCAAAGAGAAAACTATTATAGATGAAAGTCTGTAGCAGGTAGGTGTGATCCGACAGTAGAAGAACGAATACCATACCACGGATATATTGTAAACGTATATGTAACTTGTTATAGCCACTGCGGTGAATATATAATAGAGTGTTGGTATACCTGAAATAAAATAAGTAGTGTGATATCACCATTTTGATAAGTTTCAAAAAATACAATTGATAAAAATAATGAATAATCTCAATAAATAAAATCTATGAAATTTCGTCTTCAGTTTCGTAGATTTCGTTTTAAGCCGCAGTAGAACTGCACCTGATTGTATACGCTGTGATAGTGGGTTCGCTTGCCATTCTGGGGAATGATTTTATTTTCATTTTCTGCTGTTAAGCGCGGAGTTACTCCCACTGCTCTACATGCAACGTCTGAAAAATTGGACAAAAAGTGGAGAAGAGGAGGAGTGGAGAAGAGGTTTGTTTTAGGCTTAGGTTCTCTCTGCGTACCCAGCTATATGAGTGATACAGAAAGCTAAATAGAACTTTACACAGAACAACAAACTCCTACGTTTAGTGTTCCGTTTGTCGATATTTAGTGTCAAGATCCTCAGCATGACGGACACGTTCCACAGCATGGTCGGGAGGTCGCAATATTCCAAGCCGAATTTACGGATTTGGTCCATTTTTGTTGTTTTAGAAAATATTTTGAGAGGAAAACTCTAAAATGTAAAACAAATTTAGATTTTAGGACAATTCAATAATTAACAAAGTTATTCTGACGGAATTTCGAACGACACAGCAATTGTCTTTTTTTATTATATTTTTTTTTTAAATACTAATTCCACGAGAGTTAAATAACATAATATATCATTTTACGGTCTTTCTTACCGCAAAACTTAAAAGGCGATCACTTGCCTTATATTACCATGAACTGTAAAATAACCAATACATTAGTTACACTTCTGAAACGCTATAAGTAGAAAATTTTCTCAAAAACAATTGATTAATAATTTCCAATTTTAATAATGAATTTTTGATCGTGTTGAATTTATTATACGTTCTGATAACAGAGGTGGCGTATTTGATTGACGCTTTAAGTAATCTTTAGCTGTATTCGATATTAAATTATAGCCTGAGTGTGGAAACACATGTGTTATTAAAACACGTTTGGTGGAGGGTAGAATTACCAAAAATTAAATTGTTACATTTAATATTATAAGATTGATGACACATTCAATGTGTCTATCTCAGGCCAGGCCTGGCCTCAGGCCAGTCGTGGCGCAGAGGCATAAAATGTGACTGTGAACGCGATTGGTTGTGGGTTCGACCACTAAACAAAGAAATGAAATATTTGTACAAATTATAATGCTTAAAATTCTAAAAAACATGTATAATAATAAGCTTATAGATATCCATGTTCAGTTTAAATTTCATTAAGATATCTTTGATAGATATCGCGAAAATAAATTTTAATGTTAAGGGTTGTTACCCTCATAACTCCCATAATGAAAGGGTTAGAGACAAAAAAATTGGGGTATCGCTATTTCAGATAAAAAAAACAATATCATAATATTGAAAATAATTAATTAGAAGCCAGTGCAGCTTTCCTATGCTTATTGGGCCCTTTGCCGCAAAGTGAAAACTTACAATATAAATAAATAAAAATATTAAATTATTAGTAAAATATCATTAACAATTTTAAATTTTTTTTTGGTATACCGATAACAAAAGACACTACTAAAACCTACTGTGTTTAACGATTTAAGTTCAATAGAAAACGATACTTAACATGTTCGAAAACGTTGGAGCGCGTCCAAGCGTTTATTTGGCAGATTGTAACTCAAGAAATGCTTAACTGTTGATGGTGGTTTAATCATAGCCTTCAGTCTAGATTTGGACCAGTGCCAGATGAAGATTTGTCACAATTAAATCTTATATACGATTGCTAAGTTTGTTATTGTGAGGTATTTAGTTTAATCATTATATGCAAAATGCTATGCTGAGGCCGTCGAGTTTTGGTTTATTTTACTCACCAGGTTCCCACTTCCTACTCTGCTGTATTCGGGGTACAGAGTTAAGCCATGCTGTCTCTGTGGCCGAGCATAACGCACAGCAGTGTTAGCAGATTTAAAAATGTAGTGTTAAACATTAACCGCTTTTTGTCCGAATTTGGGATACTGATGTTGAGTAGCGGAATTTAACGCCGCAGTATGTTAAGAAATAATATACTGAGGCTTGAGAATATACCTTGTCTAACCAGAGCGAGACAATAATTTACTCTTCTGAACATACCTTTAACCATCTCGTTTTAATTTGTTGTCCACTGGGCCACTATGGGCTCAACAATAATAAATTCATTGTAAATCTTAAAATTATATAAAAAAATGCTTCCATATCATAATTGAGTGCGCCCGCTTTGTAAAAAAGCTTAAGTAAATTACTCATTTAACGGTCCGTTGACTATCAAAGATCGCGTGTTTTTCAGCTCAGTCAAGTGGTAGCAACAGAAATAGGACCAGGATTTAACAACATTTGAAAATTTACTTTGCAGAGTTATTTATTTGACTTTTTGTTTTAATTTTAACGCTATTGTAGCGTGTTATAGATTTTATAAAAAATAGGAATATATTTCTGGATGGCACAAGTTTTCTAAGACTTTTTTATCTTATAAAAACATTTTAATTAAGGAGTTTTATTCATATTAAATTGCTAAAATAAATATTAAATTCTTTATAATAAATAAATAAATAAAATGGTCCTAAAAAATGACTTTATAGATAGATGATAATATAATATGAAGCTTACGTTGAAAAAAATATCATCAAAAACCATTCATAATTTTCGGAGTAATTGCGTAACAAATATCGGAAAATAAAAACATTCAATCGAATATTCCCTCGTTGTTTTAGATTTGCAGAAGGTAAAAGTAAAGCTTTAGTAGTTCTGTATATATTTGCATGAAACTCGAAACAGTGTTTGAACGATCCAATAGTACTGTTTCGATCGTACGATGTTTTAGATCATATTTGCTGTTACTCAGAAGTTGAGAGTTCATCTTTTATTAATAATACGTACGTATACAGAGTGAAATTGTCAGCGCCACTTTAAATGAAACCACAGTTTTAACTACTCTATAAAAGGCTTATATAATTCGGAAAAAAAATAATTCTCAAAAATGAAAAAGTTTTTTTTTAAACAAAATAAATAATAAAATTATCGTTTTAAAATAAAACGCCATTTGTAAAGTATAACATAGGCACGCACACACTTACCTGTCAAAGCGGCAACGTCGCATACGTATGTGTGTGTGACACGAAATACAGGTATGGATAAAAATCGTGAAATGAAAAAAAAATCCTACGTCCAAACCGTTGAGGTACCTTGATTCATTTTTTTAATTCTGGGTTTGAAATATATTACCCTATATGCAGTTTCAGTAAAAGAAGCGCTGCCTCTTCCACCCTGTATACATTTTTTAGCTACGCTCTATTCTGCACATGGCAAATTAGACATAAGGAACCTGGGTTTCTGGATACTTTCGTTTCCCACTTACCACCGAATGCTCAAAGCAATGCATCTTGACTGGCTTGAATGGTGGAGCTTAACTCATTACCGGAACGAAGAAATGGTAAAATTACATATTCCCCGAGTGAAACTCGCACCCACAGCCGTTGTGTTTACAATCGTACACTTTTGCTCCTAAACCATAACGATCCAATATTCACTATATGTTATTATATTAATAAAAACATATTTAAGAATCAAATTCTTCGCACTAGCAAGCCGCGGCGTTTACTTTCGCTATTCAACACGCAATGCCTTCATAATTTGGCGGAAATTAAAGAACAAAAATAAAAATACAGATTTTATGATTAAATTAATTTCTCCATAAATAATTTTTGTAAGTACCTACGTACTTAGTTATATCTACCGTACAGGCATACAAAATAAACAGAATCTCTCGATCATTGTCGAGTGTTTACACGCCTATAATTGTGTGCACGTGTCCGATTTGAATAGTTTTCAATGGGTTTTATAGAGTTTGGATTGAAAATTGAAATATTCATCCATTAATCCGTACTGTATTTGCCAAATCATCGGGATTTGATTGGAGGGATTACTTAATTGCCACTTACGTTAACCTAACGTGCAGAGGCAGATAGGGCAGAGGGAATCTGTGAACCTGGGAGCGTTAAGATACTCCATTTACTTATTTTAATAATAACTAGTAAAAAAACGATCTAATTTTATAAAAATAAGAATGTAAGAAAAATTTGTTATCTGATTAAAGCGAATCGGTTAAGAGATACAGTGAAAAATGAATTGCTTCATTTCCTTGCTCTAATAAGACATGATACGGTGCTGAGCCACTCAACTCACCAGGTAACGAGTACCAACTAGGGACTTCTGCGTTCCAGGGTGAAGCGGTGATCAAATAATTAAAGAAAAAAATAAAATCAATGACGCAAAAGAATAGCATTCCGTCAAACATTACGTATAACGCTTCCCCAAACTTTTGTTTTCTAACGACATTATTATAATACTCTTTCAGTACTTTTAGAGGCGAAGTTTTCCCAAATTCCATAATTAGTTGGGTCCAGTATAAAATGGAGGCGAGTCGTTTCGAAATTTAGGTAATCGCTGCGTACTTTGTATAATTTTCAAACATCTTTGAAGTTTCTGTAGGTAGCTGTTTTTGATGAGGGTAGCACTTTGTGTACAAATTACCATGCTATAAGAATTTACGGCGAATGATTCTTTTGGATTTAGGAATAACTTTATTTGTTTGGATTGGATTGCGTGTGTTCTGTTATTGGGTAGTAAGAGCAAGTACATATCAGTTACTATTTTGTATAATATTTACTTGCACTCGATTTCGTTACTCACGGCTTTGCAATCATCTGATAATTGCAACAATTTATATAACCACTTCTAAGTTCATTATTTGTTTATTATTGAAATATGTTAAAAGTGTAAGATTTACCTAAAAAAAAATCAGGTTCACTCTGTATCCCGCACACAGCATGGTAGGCAGAGGGAACCTAGTGTTAAGACATTCCGTTCATTGA
>JAKRZM010001304.1:380221-457478 GCA_036379175.1 Heliconius cydno galanthus | reverse complement strand
ATTACACATATATACTAATAAATTAAAATACTTTCTAATTTGACATGCAATTTATTCTGCCATGTTAATAACAACCGTCGTCGCTACGCGACCGCATTCGTTACCGCGTCATTTTGATATTCATCCTTATGAAAATAAATATAATATAATAGTCACTTTTAGCATTTCATCTAGATTGAAATTATATTTCTATAGAAATTATATTCTCATATTTCAAGCAGGCGTAGCCGCGTCCGGGTCCGCTAGTTAGATATATAGACAGATAGAATTTTTGTTTTTATGAACTTAAAAAAATATATTAAATTATTTATTTATTTTTTATTATATATTTTTGGCTAATGCTATTTTTATGTTATGTTCATTTGATTTTAAGTCAGAGTTCCGTAGGGTTCTTTATTTAACACAATTTTCGAAATAGGGCGATAGATTCTTATAATACATAAGGACGTCTTTGTCAAAATAAAACGCATATATCTTAAATATTTTTTTATTAATATTATTTACAAATCTAATCACATTCGTCTTTTTATCTATTTTTTTTTAGTTTAGGAAGATCTAAAGAAACCTATTCATCACAATGGCGTCTGAGCAAATTTATATAACGCTATGTACGCTAAACTGAAAAAAAATGGAATTTATTTTTAAAAAATCAATAATTTAAAATAAAAAATATTCGACTTAAAATTACAATTATTATTATTAATGTATTATGTTTACAACAGATTTTTTTTTGTGTAATTATAGATTTTTTGTGTTTAACACTATAAAATATATTTTGATTTTATAAGAACCCACATTTAAACATCCATTTGGAGAGACTTTATTTCAAACATTTTGTTTTGTATTATACATAGCGCTTTGTAAAAAAAATGTTTTCTACACTTTCTGTTAAAAACATATTATTTTCTATATTTACACTCAAATTAAGAGTTTCTCTAATAATTTCACAAACAAAAAGGAAAACGTTTTACAATAATTGTATTCATGAATTACAATTAAATATAAATCCCCATTTTAGCGTTGATGTCGCTATAAGTTGTTTTTTTTGGGGCATTTTTTCCTTATTATTACATTTATTGGAATGTATTTACATACTTATGTACATTAGAGGCCAAAAGTTACTATACTACCATTATAAATTGATCGAAGGCACATTTTTATAGAACCACCTAAACGTCAAAACTCTAAACACTAAAACATATTTTTTTAAGAGCCATAATTCATAAAAAATCCTTATATTGTTTTTTATTATGGCTCTTAAGAAAATTCACGTAGAATACGTTATTTACATGAAATTTTCTTTTTTTTGGTTGAAATCACATTAAGTGTGGTATTGAAAATATATTTATCTAAGCTCCGCTCGTGCTATGTTGGTCTCACATTGTCCAAAAGTCACACTCAGAGTTATTAATTAGCATTTAACTGGCATTAACGACTGATACAGTTACATGTAGTAAAAATGTAACTTGTCGCTGTCTCATTGAGAAAATATATAATTAGCATTTATAAAAGTAAAAGGATTAAAACATTTTATTTTAAATTTTGTCTGTTTGTTTGTAAATGTAAATAAAATTTTCACTATTATATTTTCGTAAATTTCCCTGAACATTTAGTGTTACTTTTATACACATCGATTCATAAATAAAAAAGTTATATCAATTTATTTTCTCACACAGATGGACAGCGAGTAAAACAAATAAATTGAATACCAGCTAAATGTTAATTATCATTTTTGAGTATGAATATTGCTCATATCCCGCACCCATAAAACCTACATACATTAATATTTGGTTACTATGATATAATTACTTTTCGATTATTTACAATCGAAAGTGCGGTTGAGGGGACACTAGAGGACATCACGTTGTCATATTAACTGACATATTGAGTTTTCGAAGCGTATATTCACAAGCTTTAACAAAAAATTAAAAAATGGTATATGTTTTTGTTAATAAGCTAAAAGATAAAAAACATAAACTTGACATGAAAACAACAATTATTTATAAAATAATCACATTTGTCTGTACTAAAAGTATAAAAATATATTACTTTTTTTACACAGAAAATTATAACTAATTTTAATAACATGGTAACTTTACCTTACGAATACTGACATACGTACATAAAAATATTTTAGACCATAGATATAGCCATAATATCATTTACTTAGATTTTGATGGTAAAGAAAGTTAAGCCACAACTTTGGTCAAAGATAATTATTAATTATATAAATTTAAATTGTAGCTTGGCTCTCATTATTATCATAGATTAAAATATATACCACTATAGATAGAACATATACCACAGACTATAAACACCGATATATCATATAATACGCTTCGACAACCCTACATCAGTAGAAAGACCGACAACGCGAGTAAAGCCGCTCAGTACGGCGCCACGCGCGCCGACAGTCGCGGCGAGCGGAGCGGCGAGCGGCGGACCTCGGGCTATGGTTTCAGTCTCTTGAAGCCCGCCCCATCGTGACCGAGCTTCAGCTCCTCGTACAGTGTGGGATCCACCTCCCTGGGCCCAGTGGTTGTTGGGTTCTGGGTCTCTTGCCTCCAGGCTGCGCTGTTTGATATGCCGTTGGCTAGGCCGTTTTCTCCAGAAGTACCGTTGGGTACTGTGCCCTGGAAAATATATATTTTTTAGTATTATTATTAGTTTATATGTTGGATAATTTGCTTATAGGGATAATTGTGTCAACCTAAAGTATAAAACCCAATTTATGCACATCTCTTAAAGAAATACTTCTATTTATTAATATATGAATTGGTATTTTAGTTTGGAAAAAAATATATAAATTTAAATAGCTTACATTAACAGCGTTGTCAGGATTTGATTCCCGGAGGTAGCTTGGGTTTTCAAAGGCGACACCTCCTTGTGCCTTAAGTCTAAGATTCTGAAAGAACAAAATTAAAACATTAATAAAAATATCTTTATAAAAATTCTATATAAATTATCCAAATTAGGTTTTTGCTTAGCTTTAGGCATTATTATTCGTAGAGAGAAATCCACCTTAACATTTTGGTCTATTTTTATAAATAACACGAATTTCAAATTATGAATAATTATACATACCTTTCTATGTCTATAATAAAATCCGGCAGCTAACAGAATAGCGGCCACTAATATACAGGCCACGGCAACTCCAACTGCTGAAGCTGTTCCCGAAGTCGATACAGGAGCAGCCGCGGCGCCAGTCTCTTGACCGGCTGTCGTGAACATTATTGGCTGGCTTAGGGAAGATGTGCCTATGGAAAGAGAATCATTTCGAGAGTATTATTTGAAAGAGAAACAAGTGATACACATTATTCATTTAAAGTTTCAATTATTTCGAATATATAAATAATAATTGTAATTTACATACCGACATCATTAGCAGACTTAACGACACATTCATATCTGACATCATCTTGTAGTCCAGTTAGAACAACGCTTGTTTCGCTAGTGTCCAATTTCTCTGGAACCTTCGCACCGTAAGCTCGCCAGAACACTCTGTATAAGTATACAGTATCGGGGTTCTTGCGCGGTGGCTCCCAACTGTAGTATAAATAAAAGTAATATTACGTAAAACACATATACGTAAATATAAAATAAAAATCATAATTGGTTTAGTATATTATATCAAATCTTCACCTCAACAAAACAGCATGTGGAGTAGGTGCTGCGTGAGCCCTCAAGTTTCTGGGTGGTCCAGGCATCCTGGCTCCAGAATCTCTAAAACAGGCCAGGGCACGTCTTGCATGTTGTAGGGCACAAGTCCTGGAGACGGGGCCTCCGCGGCAAAGTTCGAGGCAGTTACGAGGAACACCCCAAGATGCACAGCAGCTTCGATGATCTGAGGATTATTTATTTTCAAAAACAAACCTGCTTAAAAGTGATTAGATATTTTTTTTTAAGATAATCTTAAAAAATATAAACACTTTATTAATTTTACATATTAACAGTAAGTTTTAAATTACGTGTTTTTTGTTATTAAAAACTACGACGTATCTTTATACGCGCTTCTGTTCTGTAAAATTCTTTCGCAAAAGCAGTCCTTACCGTATGCTTACTAACTTTAGCATGTTAGGCGGAAGGAGGAAAGGCGGAAGGAATACACGGGATTGAAAATGTGGAACGGAAATATTTTAATTTGAACGGAAAATCTTAACACTAGGTTCCCTGGTTCACTCGGTCTACCCTGCTTTGCGTGGGATAGAGCGCTAAAATATAAACTAAAATAGACTAGAAGCTAAAATATAACAATCAGTAGCTAGCCCAAGTGACAATTAAATATTAATACATATCAGCAACTCGGGAAAACATTGGCTATTTTAACTAAAATTAATTTAAAATATTTCCATCTTCATTAAATAGTTGACTATAATAGATACTCCTATGTAAATGGAATGTGTGCACAAGATTTAGCTTGAAGAGGACTATTTGTATATGAGCCCTTTGTGAGTTTAATTTATACGGAGTGTAATAGGTTCTTTTGTTTGCTTTAGTTTTGTATAAATTGTTTTAGGAATTACGTTGGCTAGCTAACATGACTAAGGGATTTTAGGTTAGTAAGGTAAGTATTTATTATATTAGCATATGCCTAAATATTCTCTATTATATTTTAAGTTGAGGTCCGAGTTTCACGATGATTCCACATATATGAGGGTAGGCAAATGGAATCTAGTGGTGTAACACACCTTTCTCAACGTTCCGCCCAATTTTTTAAATATTGAGTTTTAAGTGGAGCGAGGACATAAAAATAATTAATTACTTCGTTTGCCGAACCCAGTACCGTCGCGGTTCAGAAGCTAGGACGTTGCGACACGACTGAGTTCTTACTGTGTATTCTTGGCTACTTCAGAAAATTCAGGACCTTAAAGGTCTTAAAGAAGAAGAATATTTTTTTTATATTCCTACTACAAGCGTTATTAAAAAGATTAATGTATGTATTAAATTATACCTGAACCATCAGCAGCACATTTCATGAGCTTGTCAAAATCATTCATACATTCCGGACGATCCATGATGTTGTCCATGTCCAAGTGGAAGCTGCAGGCGTCGATGCAAGCGGACGATACGTTCATCTGTTTTGAGAAAACAACATTTATATTGGGTAATTCATAAAAAAGTATATAAATTATGGTATAGTATCGTCTAATCTAGTCTAAAATGATGTTATTTTAGCTTCACGCAGGGGCAAAGCGCGGCGTTGAGGTCCACTACTCAACACGCAATACCTTAAGAATTCGGCGAAAACTGGAGTACAGAAGTGTCTTAATGGGAACGGACTACGCTGCTTTGTGCGGGAAGGAGCGTAAAGCTAAATAAAAATCCAATGGAATACATTGCAATTGTACCTACGAAACAAAACTGTATCTGCAGTCAGGGTTACCTAGGGCACATGGATGTGACCATTACGTCACTCTTAGGTATATTTATTTGACCACGGAGGCGAAGCCGCAAGGACAACCTAGTTTTCTAATACATGGGAATATACCAAAAGAAGAAGAAGAAGAAGAAGAATTCAAGCAATATTCTAAGGCAGTTTAGTAACTAAATATGTAATCGCATATTAGCACCGCCACCTGGCAATATAACTTTAAAGTTACAAAGTTCTGAGCGACGTCGTCAAAGTATGAAGCCAGACTATTTCCAGTTTTAATACAGTCGCTTGATTGTTGCGAAATTGAATTGGAGACAGCTGTAGGCACTTTGATATCCGAAATTCATGTTTCTATTTAGATTTTTGTATATTATACATTTTTTTTAACTGATGTGATGCTGATGCTTCTGATACAGGATATTGATTCACAATTTATTGACACTGCAGCACAGGTTACATTACTGGTAAAGCGGTTTGGTAAAATTGTTTGTAACAAACAATAACTGGTAAAATTGTTCTTGTTGAAATTCAGTTCATTGAATTTTCGAGGAATTGCATGCATGTTGAGTGGCGGAACTTAATGCCGCGCTTTTTCGTTGGCACTTCCGCGAAGAAATGAAAATATTAATAAATAATAATTCATTCCCCTGGAATTGAATTCAGAACCGTCACATAACAGTTGTACTCCACAAAGACGACAAAAGTATTATATGACTATTAAATTTATAATAGAAATTGCTTATTATCAAATCTTAAATTATTTTAATCAACTAAGTCCAAAGTAAAGTAAGCATACCTGAGTACAGCATTCAGTAACGTTGTGGTGAGGGCTATTCGACCTCAAACGTACAGAGACCGGCCTCAGTGTCTTGCCGAAAGCGTTCTCCGCATGACAGAAGTAATCCCCCTCGTCAGCTTCCGTGATCTTCTTTATTATGAGGCGCATTGTGTATTTGGTTTGTTCCTGGATGGGGAAGTAGAATTTTTAGATTAGTTTCAATTTAATTGTCAAATTCGTTGTTTCTTTTACAATTTTGTTTTATTAAGTTTTGATATTAATAAGATTGTTACAGAAATTAATTCCCGCATACAGAAGTGTAAGTAGAGAGAATCTAGAGTTAACATACTTAAGTACGTTTTAGTTAGATAGTTATTTTTCGACCAACCTTTTAAGAAAATGTCTGTTAAGTTGAATGGCGAAACTCAACGCCACGCTACGCCTAATAACCAGAGCGAAGAATTGAAACATTTCATTCCCTCGTGAGAATCAAACCTACAACGGCTGCGTCACGACAGCCTTAAATAATATTTATATATACATAATATAATCCACAAAATTAATATTATCAACAAATTATTAACTAATAGCAAATAGTTAACTAATTAAATAAGAGACGAGCGCCATGTTACTTAATCAATCAAAGTTAAAGTTCGCTAATATGGCGGTAAGTCGATAACGATAAGCTTCGTAAGTTTATATGACAGGTTAAGTTTTGATTGACGGCGTCTTGGAAGCTTAGGCGTGCTTAAATAAACAGGTTGGTAATGGTTTCGAATCCTACTGGGGGGAGATTTGGATTTTATTTATCAGATTCACTCTTTTTGTCCTAAGCAGGATAGGTAGAGACAATAGTGCAAAGACACTCCGCCGAATGTTGTTGTTGTGTTGAGTGGTGGAACCAAACATTACATTTTGTTTATTACAGTGGAGAAAAGAATGGCAAACTCGAAACACTATAAACTAAGAATTGAACTGAATTGTGAAATTAGTTTTGTGAAACTCCCGAATCTCCCGAAAAAAAATCCCAGAACAAACCCATAGCTGCCTTGTTTACAGACAGAAGACGGTGTCACTATGGTCTTAACAGCCAAATATGACCTTGTTAAAAAAACCTACCTATATTCAAAAGCTAGTTAATACAATACAAAAGCCAAACAAAATGTATACAATTAACTTCAATATTTCAAGTCAACTTCAGCATCAACTTCAATTTCAAGAGACCAGAACAAAGGTATAGGTAAAATGAATCTACGCCAATTAGTCATTTATTAGAATAGACCCTGACCTGAGAAGACCACACTCGGTCTTGAGTGGAAACAACAATAGTCAATGATTCTTGGAGCTCGGTCTCGACCTTGGTTTTTATTTATCATAAATTTAATTTGTCATTTTGTTACACGTGTAAATAAATGTTGGTAGAAAGAAAATATTTAAATTTATTAAAAAAAATAAAATTAGAAAAAAAGAAGAGACATAGGAGCAGCACACATTGAGCAGAGATCCTTAAGAAAGTCATAACAATCCTTCACCATATCAAAGAATTGAACCCATAACCTACTAATCGACAGCCGTCTAAACGTCTAGCTACAGGACTACAAGTATGTATAAGGTGTAAAAATTTCAAAATTTCAGGATCCTTCAATAAATATCGAGCTCAATATTTATGTAGGCGTGATATATGAAGGCCATTCGTTACTTTAATATCAATTTATTTTGAACTAGGACTTTTCCGTGGACTTTTCCGCGTGTACATTAAAAATAAATAAGAATACGAATTAAAGATTAGATGGCAATCATTTCTGATATCAAAAAACAACCTATTAAGTTCTAATTATCCAGTATAATTATAACCATCAAGTACAAATAATCAATTAAAATTTTTCCTTTACTTATACAAAACATAAGTAAATATTGAATAAAATAAAATAAATAAAAATATAAAACAAAAATTTCCAAGTAATATTTATCGAACGTTCGAGACACAATTTCCCTCGCTAATGACTCCCGACCACAATCACCGTCTACAGAGACCGAGATATGATTAATCGTATTATTGCTGGAACCAGTAATTGAAATGTAATCCTGCTATGTTCTTATGTTTTCAGTTTATATTGAAAGGCCGCCTAGCGATCGATTCCCGATCGATATTTAACTTAACTTTGTTTTTCGCTCTAGTAGATAAAACGCAGCGTTGAGTTACGCTGCTCAACAAGAAAATTGGACGGTGAGTAGTGAACGTAGTGTCTTAACACTAGGCAGGGATGCCTATGCTGCTATTTGCGGAATACAGCGAGAGGATATTATTATAAATTTTGTTGTATTACAAGAATGTAGCAAAGCAGTGTGTGTGTTCGTTGTTCAATAGAAGAATGCCGCGAGCATCTTCACTGTTATTTCACGTGAAGTATCTCGTAGGAAATATGAGATATATTTCAGTGTTTTGTTGAAGAGTTCCCCTCTACGTAGCCGCTGCATAGAATGCGGACGACGCAACAAAGCTTCTATTTACGACACAAATAATTTTCAATTTTACGTTTTCATAAATTCTTGTATAATAAATGTGTTTTAGCGGAATAGACTTAAAGAATCGAATGAATACAGTTAAATCATTGATTACATGTGTTTTTTTTCTATTTCACGCTTCAATTGTAGAGGGATTGGCTTTGCTTAAATAGTGGCAACGGTCAACGGCAACTTTGTCTGTTAGAACAGAAAAGTAAAAGTGATTTACTCTCCTGAGTGATGATCGCACTTGAAACCGTCGTGTTTACAGTCAGATCACAAATTACAACTCAAAAATTAAAATTCAACTAAAAATTTTATGTCATACCTCAGGATCAGCAAGCAGTTGTATGGTATAATTTGGTCCATCTATAACCGGTGTTCTTCCATTAGGATCTCTCCAGAACGCGATGGTAGGTTTGGGCAGCGCTTCCACCCTGCACTCCAAGATGACTGAATCACCCGCTGCCGCCATTGTGATGCCAGACGCTTGAATTGTTGGTATATCTAAGAAATAATAATAAAAACAACTAAATATTTAAGTCTGTTTTTAGCTGCGTTTTTTTTTAGCTTTTAGTATCGACTTCGTGTTTTATCTTGTTCCTAGAGCGAAGAAATGGAAATAATTCATTGTCTCAATTGGGAATCGAACTTACAGCCATACCGCTACGATGCACCATGTTCGATTGTGCTACGAGCTACGATGGTCTCAATTCTACGGGCAAAATATATCCCACCGTCAAGTGATTTAAAATTTTATTCGTTAACTTGAAAATTTCGTGGAGCAAAATATTGCTACGAGAGTTTCATATCAAAAGTTCGCCCGATAAATTGAAGTTTCGCGGCGTGTGAATATGTGACATGCACTACGAGAACTTAAGTTTAAAGAATTGATTTTTACTAGGTTTTTTTTTTTGATAAAAATTTATGCGCATTTTAACGCTAATAGTTCTACTTTCGTACTTAATTTTTGGCAAAACGTAATAGTAGATTCATATTAACATTTATGATTTTTTTTGTCTATTTACGAAAACGGCGTTGTGTTCCGTCCTAAAAAGAATATCTTTAACAAAGACAAATGGAAATTATAACAAATGAAGAAAAATGAATATAAAAATGAATATTTCTACATTATAAAGACAATAGAGTATTGTTTGCTGAGCCACAGACTACGTCTACTCTATACTATTGATTGAAACTTTGATTGTTCGAACGGTCGATGAAAAGACAGAATCGTCTTGGCGTTGTTGGAAATTGGTAGCTCAAATATTTTCTGGTACTGAAGTTCGGTTTCAATTGTTTTTTGGGACTTTGTTGATTGTTTTCGTCCTCTGGCTGTATTTTGAAATGGGAAAGTTATTCTTTAAAAACACAAACAGGTCAGAATTTTTACTAAAACTGTAATTGGCGTCCTTTATTTGCTAAATTTCAATATTCCTCCTCCTTTAATCTACGCGGGCTATGTGCTGTCTGATAGTAACCCAGTAACAAAAGAATTTTATGAATATATATGTATTATATTTCGTATCGCATAACCTATGATCTATTAAAATGAAAAGAGCATCGACAGTCGGCTATCGTATTGTTGAAAAATCATTATTTATAAAATGGGCTCAACAAGTATACGTACTCTTTATATAACGTCGAGTGCATTTTGTAGGTAATTTAATGAGATATAAATGAAAAATATATCAGCTTCACGCTGTATCCCGCCCACAGCAGAGTAGGCAGAAGAGACCTGGTGTTAAGAACTTTTGTTCCCCACTTTCCGCCGAATCCTGGAGGCATTGCGAGTTGAGTGGCAGAAGTCAACGCCGCCCTTGCCTCCACACCAAAGCGAAGAAAATGAAAATATGCATTTAAATAAATATTTCATTTCCTCAAATGGGTATTGAACCCACACCCAGTCGCGTTTGTGCCACTGGCCTCTTAATGAGAGATGTTGGAATGAATAAATGGAAAATTATAATTTAAGTGAAAAGGCAACGTGTTGCTTAGACAATTGTAAATTTACGTAAACGAAAACAATGAGAAGGGACTTCCATTTCACATCTGAATAATTCACGTCTGATGGAGTACTTTAGTACTAAATATTTAAGTCGTAGCTCAGTGTTTTCACGCATCTCTTTAATATTTCTCGTACTTGACTTGTTTTTTAAAGTAGGTCTTTAATAGTTAATATTAATTGTTCTACTAAAATTATATTTAAAAAAATATTGCAATATTAGTCATCGCCTACAATTCTGTCTACGTAGACTTTGTTAAATTAGAAAACCTAAATTACGTTGTTCTATTTGAGAGTTACTTTAAATTTATGAAATTTCTAAAAAATATTTATTATAATGAAATAATAGTAATTTGAATATTATAAATAAACTTACGTGAAATATTTATTTTTCTAGAAGCTTGCATAGGTGTTCCGTAGCCATTGTCCGCGTAGCAGGATATCAGGTCCATGTCCCTTGTCACGTTGTGGACTACCGTGACCATGTGTCGAGTCACTTCTTGACGCACGAGGCGACCTAAAACATATACATATATTAGTTATCATATTTTCTTACCGTCACGCTTTATTTCACGTATAGGGAAGGGAGTATATAGTGCTAAGATCTATGTAGTTCGATCGAATTCGAGACATTACAACTTATATGGCAGCAATCAATGGCATAATTTGTCTTGTGGGATAGAACCGATAAGCTTTGTATTTACAGTCGTGTCGAATTGTAGAGGCATTTCGGAAAATTAACTTATTTAATATTTGATTTCCGCGATTGGGAATCGAACCCCCAACCTATCGCAGTGCGCGTGCGCGACGACTAGCCTCAACTTTTCAAGATTTTATCCATCCATCCATCCATCCAACACAAGCAAAAAATATGAACGTGTTTACTACAGTTTAGGCCACATGTGCCATATAGATATCGATTTATGTTAAAATATTCAATGTAGAGTATTTTTTTCCATTTACATCACCTGGCAGGTCCATTCTAGTGACGTTCTCCATGTATACGCAACATCTGTTTTGATTTATTTATGGAATATATTTATACTTCAACTATTTTTCTTATAGAATTCTCGTTGTTTTGTTTGCTTATACATTTCTATACAATTTTTAGAAGTAAGCTGTAATGGCCGTTGAGGCGCAGCAGTGGCAGAATTTTTATATAGATTCAAGTTTTCTCTCGCACACAGCAGGATAAGCAGAGGGAAAGTGTCAAGATTCTCCGTTCCCCAGATTCCGCCGAATTTTTGAGGCATTACTTATTGATTGGTTAAACTAAACGTCGAGCTTTGCATTGTTATTAGAGCGAGAAAATGAAAATATTACAGTTATCCTTCCCCCAAGTAGGACTCGAACTCTTAACCTGTAGCGTTTACAGATACACGACTGTGCCTAAGCGCTACGACTGGCCTCATATATAGAAATTTTGAATTAACATAACGTTATTCTGACAGGGTAAGATTATTTATCACTAAGGTTATATACCCTACAAACTTAGCACACTTAGGTGTCTGGGGTAAGTCGCTGGGGGGAACAGTCACTATTGGATTAATAGCCTATGAATAGTAAATGGTAGCCCCAAAATCAAATTTGTATTGCAAATACATTTTGTATCAATTTGGGTTTGGGTTAGTTTTCGGTATTGAGTTTAGGTATCGGGATGGGTTGAAGAGTGGATATCCTCCATAGAATACCAGGATTGGTTTGGATTCAAATTTTATTCATGCAAATTATTATGTTTAGGTTAGGGAGGACTGTAAAATTATATTTAAAGGAGCAGTTTCTTGTCGTCCCTTCTTAGAACAAATGGTCTCAAAAGTAAATTAAGTAGAAGTTAGTTAGATATTAAACACTGATTTTAAGTTTACTAAAGTATCGACAAAATATGTTCGTTCGTTTCGCAAAATAAACAGGGGAAACCTAGTGTCGAGACGCTACATTCTATATTTTATGCCCAATTTTTGAAGTATTGTGTGCTGAGCGGAGAAATTTAAACCCAGAATTTTTCTTGTTATCACAGCTGGGAAATAAAATTAATTCATTCCCCGGCAATCGAACCCACATCCGTCGTGTTCATTGTCAAATAGCCTTATCTTTTAAACATATGTAGATATAAATATTTAATTCAAACCTCATCATCCCAGACATACCTCCATGCACTTGTGTTCAAAATGTCATGTAATCGATCAACGATATTCAAGTGTCAATTATAATGCTGACAGCCAATTGACTGTTGATTTTATTAGGGCGGAGTGATAAAGTGCTTTGGAGGCCGACGTGAGGCCTACTTGTTTGTCAACTTTTATTTTTGTAGGCGGTGTTTTATTTTTTGGGTTTGTTTTGTAAATTGTTAATTTAATATAAAATTTTCTATTATAAATTATATTGAACTAGGCGTCGCGCGTAACCTGCAATTTTTTTTCTCCTTCTCTTTTTCGATAGCGTTCCATTGTTTTCCCTAATTTCTATGTAAATTTAGTCGTTTCATATGTGTTGTCTGTCAGTTACTCAGTTTTTTAGCGTCACGCTATATGCCGCACATAGTAAGGGGTATCTGGGAACGTATTGTTAAAACACTCCGTTCCCATTAAAACATATCCGTTCACCGTTTTCCGCCGAATTCTCGGGGCATTGTGTGTTGGTGGAACACAACAATGCGCTATACGTCTTTACCAGCGCAAGAAAATGAAGATATTAAATATTTCAGTCTCCCGATACGATACCATATAACAATTTATTTTGCCAAATGGTGATTTTTCCCACTATACCACGATGCGTAGAAAAATATTCAAAATTTTCAGTATATTAACAATATTCTTACCAGATATGTACAGAGAGATGGTCGGCGTCGGTGTTCCCATTGCGATGCACAGTATCGTCATACTTGATCCTTCCACGACCAGGTTTACAGGATTTATTGTTGGTGGCTGTTGGAAAAATATTAAACGTTATATATATTTATATATGTATATATATATATATATAATAGAATATATTATGTAAATTAATTTATCTATGGTAAATATTTAAAATATTTAAGCTAATTTTCTGAAATGTATTTGACTATGAATATGTATTTATGGTGTAAGTTTTTTCTCGCATAGTAGCGTAGGCAGAAGGAAACTAGTGTTAAACTTAGAGAGAATTCATTTCGAATTCCTTTTTTTGAAATTTTCAAGACATTGATTGTTGCATATTAGAACTCAACACCGCACTTTTTGTTATTTTTTTCGAGTGGAAATTGAACCAACCTCTGTCGGGTCAGTGCTTAACTGACCCGACAGAGGTTGGTTGGTGGAACCACGAAAGCCAGCCAGATATCCAGTATATTTAATTTTTCATACAAATATAAAAATTAAATTATAATCATAAATTATATAAATAATTCTAAAATTAACCTATATTATTTATGAATGGGTACATCAACTTATTCCAATCTATTTACCGTTTGTCACAAACAGGCTTTGTTCTAATTAGGCGCTTGTCCTACGCAATATTAAGGTCTCTCATTCATTTGTTCGTTATCTCTATATATATATATATATATATTATGTAATTGTTTCTGTAGACGTAGTGGGATAATTGTGTATTGTACGCGTTCATTACTAAAGAGGTCAGTATTTCTTTTTTAAAAAGAAATATTCCATTCCTTCGACTTGGGTCGAACCCGCAACTGGTCATTTTCAGCAAAAAGGTGTTCGATAATGCCTTATGGCTCATTTATTATCATGCAAAAGAAAATTATGATGAGTCACACACAAAATAAATGTATACTATTCAAAAAATCNTATTAGACTGCTAGATAATTCCCTTTGGTTGTTTAATAATTATTTGAAGCCTTGTTTTAATTCATTACCTTTCCCACTTTATTTAATATTTCCAATAGTTTCTAACAATATATATATATTATGTAATTGTTTCTGTAGACGTAGTGGGATAATTGTGTATTGTACGCGTTCATTACTAAAGAGGTCAATATTTCTTTTTTAAAAGGAAATATTTCATTTCTCCGACTTGGGTCGAACCCACAGCTGGTCTATTTCAGTAAGAAGATGTTCGCCTGTGCCTTAGGGCTTATTTATTATCATGTATAGTATGCAAAAAAAATATTGATGAATCACATCGTTTTTTATCTTATTTCTCATTTAATCTTTTAAATAAAGTAAAATAAGAACCTACAACGAATAAATGTATACTTAAACTATTCAAAAAATCTATAGATGAAAAGCTTCGAACTGTATGAATGTTTCATATCTTTTAATAAATTATATATCTATTTTTCTATTTGTAGAATAGACAATTTACGTATATCAGATAAATAGGGATTTGGCCTTAAGCTTTCTCTGACATTGTGAGGGAGTTGACCGTCTGCAACGTGTAAATATATTATTCTATTACTTTATTTTCACGTATCTCCTGCATACTGCAGATTTCGCTGAGAGAATTAAATCAGGTTCACGCTGCGTATCCCGCACATAGCGGGATAAATATAGCGATGAAAGCGAAAAAAAAGCGGAATCCAGAGATTAGCGGGTTCAACCAAATAAACTCTTCATTTATAATGTTCATAACGATTTTGAGTACAAAATTCTGATTTACCTCCACAAAAGCTGGATAAGCTGGATCAGTCCATGCCAGTAGGGTCTCCGAAGGTAAAGAGTCTCCAGCATCAGTATGAGCTTTAACCCACGCTACATATTGTGTGTTAGGTGTCAGCTTCTCAAGTGTGTGACCAGACACCGAAGTGGATATCTTCGTTACATTAGTCTGGTTCAGGCTAGGCATCTTGTAGTATAATCTGTTAGAAGAAAATATATAGAAAGTAATATCATAAATCAATTAGTTTATAGAATTCGAAGGGTTTTTTATATAAAAAAAAAAAAATTTAAACATGAAACTTTTTTAGAAAACACAAACTTTTTACGAATCGATTTATATATGTCGGCATTTTCTTAAAAATAATTAAGATACATCCTCCTACTTATTCTGGCAGATAGCCGTTCTTTTTCCACATACATATGTGAAAAGCTTTCATTTTCTCCCAATTTTTGAGATATTTCGAGTGATGTATTCAGCATTGATTGAACCAATAAGCAATGGAACAGAATTTTGGATTAACAGCCCTCATTGCGAAGTAGGGGAGAGTGGACACTGTGATTACCATGTCATTCGATTTGGGGCAAATTGAGTAAAGTTTGAGGAGCTTTTCAGTATTGATACTCTTATTCAGTCTGGTACTTTTGTAGCCTTATATTTTTAAGTAGTGTTAAAATTGTTGTTGTTTATTTGGATTTTAGATTTTTTTACCAGCCCCAGTTAAAAAAATATTTTTTTTGTTGTCGGTTTAACTTTTTATGGAGAATATTGGAGAACATAGAGTCAGAACACTCCACTCTCTATTTTCCAACTGAATTTAAGACTATAAATCTTAAGTAACACAAAGCCGCAATTTTATAAAATAGATAAATATTTATAGATAAATAAACCTTCAAAGGAATTTTAATTCCCAACTATCTCGTTCGGTGAGGCATGTCAATGGCCCCAATCAAAACTTTGCTTGTCATGTAACTTATGAAGTCGGTTATCATTATCGACTTACCCCGACGTGAACAAACTATAACTTTGATTGTTTAAGTAATGGTATGGTTTTAAGTTATAATCACTTTAATTTAATTTTAGGAAATTTTTTTTATACACTCTGTTTCATACTTTGTATTTTTTTTACTAAGCCATAACGTCGTCAGTTATCTATTATGATTCAGTCTGTCTAGAATCTAGATAGAATATTATATTTTTTTGTTTGAAATATTTCGAATTTTTATTTTTTCCCTTATTTGGATTTTTTCTTTTATATGGTCTTGACAGACGGATAGACCAATAGCAAAGTGATCCTATAAGGATTCGGTTTTTTCATTTAAGTAATTTGAGGAGTCCTAAAAACATTTTTAAAAATAATACTTACGTATAGGAAATCTTTTCATCGGGCAACGAGAACTGTGGTGGTTGCCAGCTAAGTGCCAACCATGTAGCAGAGTGTGATGACACTGACAGCGAGTGTGGAGGAGACGGTATGCCCGAGACTTCTTTATTTTCCGTATCTATTAAAAAATAATATATTTTTAATTTTTTAGCTTCACGCTCTATCCCTCTTATAGCAGGCAGAGGGAACGTAGGAATCAAGTGTTAAAATATTCCGTTCCTCAGTTTTCGTTGGGACTCAACGCCGTGCTGCGCCTGGTTATCAAAGCGAAGAAAATAAAAATATTTCATTCTCCCAAGTGGAAAACGAACCTTAAAACTCTTAATGTTATTTATACAATTTTTTTTATAACTTCACTCTGTATCACGCATAAGAAAGGCGGAGATAATCTACGACTAGTGTCAAGATACTGCGTTCTCTACTTAATATTAGAATTTGAGACACAACGTAATGGGTGGCGAAACTTAACGCCGCACTTTGTCTTTTCAGGGTGGGGAAATAACTCATCCTCCCGAGCAAGGATCGAGTTCACAATCATCCTATCAAAGTCAAATATTTATACGATATTGGAATAACATTATATAATTTATGATATTACTGCCTGTTAAAAGTTCAACTTTAAATATAAAACATAATTAGCTCGACCATTTGGCCGAGCTATTTAAGAATATATGGGTTAATGCTTTGTCATATTCGAAATTTTAATATGGATTCTTAGTATGGAAATAAAATAAATGTAATAATTTAAATTGTTGTTAAAAATAAACGTATCTATAATTTTTTTAGTATTCTACACCTGTATACAGTATATTATAAAAGTTATGATTGTTTTATAGCTATTCTAGTGTTAAGAAACTCCGTGTGAAACTAAAAAATAATTATTTTCTGAAAATTACCTCCAGTTATATTAAGAAGTAGCATGCTAGATGGTAGAGAAGTGCCTTTGTCGTTAACGGCCACAACGAAGAGGTGGTAGGTGCTGTTCACTTCTAAGCCTTCTATCCGTGCCATTGTTTGTGTTACGTTCATTTGCTAAAACATTATACATATTAACTTTCTTTATATAAAATTTCAATTTCTAACATTATTTCGTTTTTACGTCATTTTTGGAGAATTACCTAGGAGTAAGAGATTTAATGTTATATATTACTCACGAACATTGAGTCTATAATTTCAAAAATGGTAACTACAGCTTTAAGTTAAAATTTATTATGAACCTGTTTAGTGATTCTTTAATTTTTAATCAAAAAAACTTTTTGTTCAAATTGGGTGTGCAAGATTTATTGGGGCAAGGATTATTAATCATATTAAGGATACTTAAATGTATTATCTGAGGACCACATTATACAGATTACAAAAACCTGTTTAAAATTTTTTAAACTCTAATTTTCCTCTTTGAGTCCGGCTTTTAAATTATGTGAAATACAGTTAATCTCTTATAAGTTATAGTCTATAAGTCTATAGTCTAGTATAAGATACAAAATAGTCCAAATTACTTACATTATCTAACTGCACAGTATTGTAATAGTAAGGTTGCGTATTATTGCTAATTTTCTGCCAGTGTACAGTGTACGAGGTGGCGTTGGCGCCGTCAGATGGTACTATCCAGTCCAGGAATAGCTTGTCATGAGATACCACAGCGTGGACTTCCCTTGGCGGTCCGGGGAGGAGACCAGTACCTGTGTTATATATAAAGCGTGTATTAGGATTCTGTCGCTAAACGGAATCCATATATATTAAAGTGAAATCAATATTTTGTAAATTTCGTTTATCTAAGGAATTTGCTTATAAAGTTTTCATTACAGAATATGTCATTAGATATTCTCCAGTAATTTTTTTATAAATTATTTATTTTATTTAACGCGTTTTAAGAAGACTATACTTATAGCTTTTGTCGTAACATGAATGAATTCATTGTTGCAATATTAACTTTCTATTATTCTATTTATTATAAAAACAATAAAGAAAATCTGTAATACTCAATAAAAATCTCACCTTCTTCGAAGCACTGTACAATATTGCCAACATAAGCGATGCAAGTATAGAATAAGCCGCTGTATGCGCCTGCGCACGCGCCCCGGCACGCCGCTGGTACACCCCGTCTTGCACAACAGGTCTCGTGATTACGACCTAGAAATTATCAATTTTTTAACTCCACGCTGTATGCCGCCAGAAGCCAGAAGGAACCTAGCGTTGGGAAATAAAATAATTCATTCCCCGAGTGGGAATTGAACCCACCACGACACACAGATAATTTTAACACAAGGTTCCCTTTGCCCACCCGCTATATAGGGAACATAACATAAAAAAATATTTACCGCCAGCACCACATCTAACGAGCTTATTAAATTCCTGTTCACATAGCGGCGCGAGGGTCCTCAGGTCAGACATCTTAGCGTCGTAGGAGCAGAGCGGCATGCACACGCCGGACAGTTGCACTCGTTCACAGCAAGCCGTTATGTTGTAGGCGTTGGCGTTTACTTCTTCTTCTTCTATAACCTGGTTTTAGTGAAATTGGTTAGTTAGAGAAGAATAAAAAATTAAAAAAACTTTGCATCTAAATTAGTAATTAATTATTTAGATATGTCCTTCTGGAATTATTAGATGCTTCAATAAAAATTTTGAATAACAAGCTATAAATTGTTTACTAGTTATTTTGATTTCTTATGGAGGAAAACTACAACTTTCAAAGGTTGCTTCTATTATTTTTTAATGAAAAATGGAAACAATCCTAAAAGACAATTTTAGAGGAATTTATTGAAAACTTAGATAGTTATTAATAAAGATTTAGTAAAGATCCCATTTATACAACAAACAGATGCTAAAATTAATATAATATGATACTTTATATATAGTACATAATTAATGTATTTGTTACCTGGCTTTGAGTTCTAAATATAAGTCTAGGAGAGGCCTCTCCCACGCCGTGTTCATTCGCAGCTTCCACGAAAATCTCGTAATCTGTATTAGACTCCAAATCCTCTAAGATGTAAGGTGACTGTATCTGTTAATACAACAGTTATAATTACATTAATAAAAAAATACATTACAATTCCTATAAGAAAAGATTGTTTATAATTTTATTATATTATTTTACCTTATCTAAAGTCCTATAATCGTCATCCGATTGCAAAGACTTGAAATGTAAATTGTAGTATTGAACAGTATCAGCCAAAGCAGCAGGTGGAGCCCAGTGTACCACTGCGTAGTCGGTGTCGATGTTGGTGAGGTGAAGACGAGATGGCGGTCCAGGGAGGACGCCGTAGCCTTGGAACAGGCAGTTGGTGTACGCTGTCATGTAACGGAGACACCTGGTGGAAATTAATATAGCAATTTTATAGGTATTAGTAAGTTGTATTGTTTTAAAAGTAAAGTAAAAGTAAAAGTAAAGTAAAGTTTTATGGTTATATAATGATATCATTTATGTCTGAGACTATTTTTGACATTTATGTGCTTAGATTTAGTGTTTTCTAGAGTAAATTATATATCCTCGATTGAGATCTCTATCTCTCTACACACAACATACAAAAATGTTTAAATGCAAATTTTAATTAATTCAATAAGAATTTGTAATTTTTTAACATTTTTTAAAATACTTTTAATGAGTAAAGTATTCATTATAAATCATTTCGAATTTACTCTTTTTATGTGTGCACTATTGAACTTCAAAAAGATGCCCTGGCAGTTATGGATCTGATTCTCAGTCAAGGGAATGATTACATATGAATAGAGTGTTTAGTATTAGAATCACTACGCATACTTTGTTGTATTCGAGATTATTAAAGAATGATGCATCACTAAGTTGTTACAAACATAATAAAATAAAAAACGGTATATTATAATAACAATAGACTTACTTAAAATGATGAAAGTCCAACGAAGTTATATTCCCACTGCACAACGGCAAACACTCTTGGGGAAGTCCCCTAGATCTACAGCACGGTGTGTGGTCGAGACCATTGGCCAGACACCCAAAGGTGGTTCCAGCCCACGGTGCGCATATCATCAGGTCTGTGACCTGCAACTGGTGATTAGAGAGGTGGTCTTTGGATGATTGTGCATTAGTCACAAATGGAGGCGAAGGTGTGTGGTGTTTTAATGGTACACAAAATGATTTTTTTTTGATAGATATATTGCTTTGATATTAAACATAATTATTTTTATATAAAAATGTCGCAGAAGGAACGTAGTACGATTTATATGAACAGATTTTTTTTACGTAATATATTGACTCCGAGGCTTTCGTCTTCTTGACAACCGTCAAGAAGACGAAAGAAAGGATTCCACTGGTAACAATACAAAATACGGTGTTGATTTCCAAAACTAAATTTTTACAAATTAATTAATTCAATTAATCATTTCAAATTGTTCGGAAGGCGGCAACGGAGTATCTTAAAACTGTATTTTCTATGCTTATTCTGTTAGATGTAAGATTCAGCGGGAAGCTGCGATATTGATTTTTTGCTTATAGGCTACTACTATTTTGATAAGATTTTGGTGTATATAAAAATTGTCTTACACTTTTTTTTAAATCACCCAGTTAAGAAAAAAACCCGTGATATGGATGGGTGAAAATAAATGATATATCCCCTTTTTGAAAAATGTAACCTTGTAATGGAAATGTTCTGCGCACCACTTACAAACAAACACACAGTAGAAATAGTATTGAAATCTCATATAAAACTGAACTGGGCAGTAGAAGATTCAATCTTCATGGTTAAACAAAAATATTGAAAACCACGTAGAAATTATGATCTCTTAATATTTTTTTTATATGAAACTTCAATATATCTCAGAAACTAAATGTATGAAACACTTAAATGNCCCCTTTTTGAAAAATGTAACCTTGTAATGGAAATGTTCTGCGCACCACTTACAAACAAACACACAGTAGAAATAGTATTGAAATCTCATATAAAACTGAACTGGGCAGTAGAAGATTCAATCTTCATGGTTAAACAAAAATATTGAAAACCACGTAGAAATTAATATTTTTATCTCTTAATATATAAAGGATCTCTTAATATTTTTTTTATATGAAACTTCAATATATCTCAGAAACTAAATGTATGAAACACTTAAATGAATGTACATATACCATTTCCATTTTTACAGTTATCTTACCCCAATTTCAAAGGTTTTGGTTGGGTCACACAATTTGTCCACACAACCGTAGTGGTTCATTCCCGCCGTTATACAACATGCTCTGACATCAGGTAACTTGGGTGCTGCCGCCACTGCTGATGGTCTTCGTTTACCCGGTGTCAGTGTTAAGGACCTACATAAGAAAATAATTTTGATGTTTAAAAGCAATATATGAACTTGTTAAGTAGCATTAGTACTTTGTCATCTATTTTTTTAAGCAAATGCCCTTTAGGCCTTACAAGAATTGGCAATACTGATTTTGATTAATATTAATTAATTTTGTTAAAAGAGAGCTAAGACATTCATTACTCCATTTACCTTTTTTATCAATTATTTGATAGAAACATAATTCTAAATAAGATATCTAAACGCATTACGATTTTAATCGCATAATTATCGCTTATTTCAAACACTATATGAAGTCCGTTATCACAGACAAGTCTACATCTCACCATGGAATTATTTTTGAATACTAAAATACATAGTGTATATGTGTAATAGTGCAGCTAAAAATGCTTCATTTAAAATAAATATATTTTGTAACAAGGTCTATCTGAGCCGATAAAATCAACGCTACACTTTCAAACCAACAAAAAGAGGTTTCCATTGAAATTCGTCGTGAAACGCGCTCTAATTTCTAATTTCATTAATAAATTTGAACAAAGGTTATAAAATTAGAAATTCACCTGATTCCGTAGCTCGGTAAACTCGATCCATGAATATTGTACGATGTGACGGTTATCTCATACATTGTGAATGGCAGCAAATCGTTAAGAACCAAAAATGTTTTGTTCGAAGAAACTTTATACGTCGACGAAGTCATTTTAGAGGTTACATTCTTGAGGGAACTCTCAGAGGGATCTATTAAATGGGCATCAAAAGATCTCAATGTTGTCACATTCACTATGTATTCTGTTACAGATTCATAATTTTGCGTGGGTGGATTCCATGAAACATTTAATTGTTTTTCATTTAATGGTTCAACTTCGACGTCTTCTGGTGGACTTGGTAGTAATTCTAAAACAAAAGTTTTAATTGGAGTTATTGTTCTTGTAAAATTCAGGTACAAGTAAATAATCTAGACTTTGAATAATCAAATTCATATAAATAAGCAAATTGTGATTATTCTTTTCAATTCATTTATTTCTTTAACTTTAATTTTAACAATTTTAAAGCAGCCTTATTTATGGTGCAGGGACCCAAGGGTGTGACCATAAACGCGATAGGTTGTGAGTTTGACTCCCACTAGAGACAATGACGCAAAGCGCGGCGTTGAGGTCCGCTACTTAACACGTAATGTCTGCACAATGCCGTAGAAAGTAGGGAATGGAAGTTTTTAATGGGAACATAGTGTCTCAACACTATGCCTATCCTGCTATATGTGAGGGATACAGCGTGAAGCTGAAAAAAAAAGAAAGAACTTTCATTCTTAAATTTTATATCTAAAAAAGTAAAATTGACATACCGATGCCTTCAACAATGCAAGCTAAAGTTTTCTCCATTGAAGCCGCACATGAGTAATGTGTCTTTATATTGTCGGTGACAGGTGAATACTCCCCTCTGCAAACATCCTGGCATATATCCGGGATGTGCTCCTGTATACAGCAGGGTACGTGGTTGCGTCCGTCTGCCATACATCTAGAATGAAAATAAACATAATTTATTTAAGGATTACATAAAATACAACTAACTATGAAAATATTCAGATTTCTGACGTAAAATATTATAGCTATTACTAAAAATATTAAATAAAGTTTAAATACATATTTTTATCGTGTTATTAAATTAATCTCATTTATCCATGAAATAAAAATAACATAAGAGCTTATTTTTTTTGCAGTGTTTCGATTTTTTTCGATTTTTTTTAAAGAATATATTGAGACCAGCAGTTCCGGAAAAAAGCGCGTTCCACCAAACCAACTCTTCAGCTATAATTAATCGTAATATTAGGATAATATATAAGTATAGATATTTAATACTTACTTAACAATAGATGGAAAGTCAGCCTGGCAAGCCTCCGGATCCTGGCCTGGTCCGTCTAAAATACTTTGTATACTGCAATACCCTAAACATCCCTTCGAGACATTGGAATTGACGCAACACTCTGTATAATTGTGCGCAAGAGCTGATGCTGGTATGTTTGAGGAGTACGTATCAGTAACATTTCTGCTTTCAGGCGGGGTTAGTCCTTGTGATATTACTGAAATTAGTGAAATTATTAAATTATTTTTGTAATTAGTTAAATAAAAGTAGTGATTAGGTTTTCAATATTTTTATATATATAATTATTTTAAGTGAAATTAAAAATTGGGGTTCTAAAATATATTTTGGATCCGGCTTTCGAACATATAGTAAATTCCAAATCATCATCTTTTATCTTCAGGCCTTTCTTCTTTTTAGAAAAGGTAAAAAGAAACTTTAGGAATACGTCAGCTTACTATCTATTTTTTTACAGTTCGCCAACTGCTGACTGATGACTTACCAGTTAATTTATGGAAACTTCTAACTGGTGGTTCGGTGTTTAACTCGCACATATACAACCCAGCGTCGGAAGGTTTCACGTTCTTTATAACGAGAGCCCACACGTCTCCTCCTTTACTTATACCTGGTCCTTGTAAAGGTTCTTCCGCTGATAAGAGATAAAACATTAATGAATTATATAAAAGAGTTTAATAATTATTTTGTTGTGAAATATGAATCATGTCAAAACAATGCCTGTACTAATACTAGTGTTAATCTAACGAATATTTAAATTCTTTGAGTAAAGTTTAAACTGTGAGCTTTTATTACTTACAATCATCGTGTAAGACCTGGATCCTTTCATCTCTCGTCACTCTTACACCACCAGCAGTCAAGACCTGGAGGTCTCTGGCCCTCTTCCATAATACTGGTTTACCTCTCGCCCCTAGAACTACGCAAGTCAGTAAAGCATCTTCCCCACTTTTTGTAGCTACTCCACTCCCTGGNCAGACAGACAGACAGACAGACAGACAGACAGACAGACAGACAGACAGAGTTACTTTCGAATTTATAATATAGGTATGGATTACATAAAATACAACTAACTATGAAAATATTCAGATTTCTGACGTAAAATATTATAGCTATTACTAAAAATGTTAAATAAAGCTTAGATACATATTTTTATCGTGTTATTAAATTAATCTCATTTATCCATGAAATAAAAATAACATAAGAGCTTATTTTTTTGCGGTGTCTCGATTTTTTTCGATTTTTTTTAAAGAATATATTCAGGCCAGTAGTTCCGGAAATAAGTGCGTTCCACCAAACCAACTCTTCAGCTATAATTAATCGTAATATTAGGATAACATATAAGTATAGATATTTAATACTTACTTAACAATAGATGGAAAGTCAGCCTGGCAAGCCTCCGGATCCTGGCCTGGTCCGTCTAAAATACTTTGTATACTGCAATACCCTAAACATCCCTTCGAGACATTAGAATTGACGCAACAATCTGTATAATTGTGCGCAAGAGCTGACGCTGGTATGTTTGAGGAGTACGTATCGGTAACATTTCTGCTTTCAGGCGGGGTTAGTCCTTGTGATATTACTGAAATTAGTGAAATTACTAAATTATTTTTGTAATTAGTTAAATAAAAGTAGTGCCTTGGTTTTCAATATTTTTATATATTTTAAGTGAAATTAAAAATTGGGGTTCTAAAATATATTTTGGACCTGGCTTTCGAACATATAGTAAATTCCAAATCATCATCTTTTATCTTCAGGCCTTTCTTCTTTTTAGAAAACATAAAAAGAAACTTTGGGAATACGTCAGTTTATTATCCATTTTCTATCAATTTTTTTACAGTTTGCCAACTGATGAGTAATGACTTACCAGTTAATTTATGGAAACTTCTAACTGGTGGTTCGGTGTTTAACTCGCACATATACAGCCCAGCGTCAGAAGGCTTCACATTCTTTATAACGAGAGCCCACACGTCTCCCCCTTTACTTATACCTGGTCCTTGTAAAGGTTCTTCCGCTGATAAGAGATAAAACATTAATGAATTATATAATAGAGTTTAATAATGATTTTGTTGTGAAATATGAATCGTTTCAATCATTCCTATTCTAATACTAGTGTTAACTTAACGAATTTTTTATTGTAGCTTTACTTACAATCATCATGTAAGACCTGGATCCTTTCATCTCTCGTTACTCTTACACCACCAGCAGTCAAGACCTGGAGGTCTCTGGCCCTCTTCCATAATACTGGTTTACCTCTCGCCCCTAGAACTACGCAAGTCAGTAAAGCATCTTCCCCACTTTTTGTAGCTACTCCACTCCCTGGTGCTCTCATCCATGCTTCTTTGGGGTCTTCATCTTCTTGGTTACCTGAACTGCCTTTCCCTGATGTGTCTTTAGTTGCTGTAACAATTGCTATTATTTAATAAAAATATAATAATATAAACTCAAAAAATTAAAAAGCAAAAGAAAAAGCTTGTTTATCTCGGTCACATGCAAGTATTGACAAGTGAAGCGATTAGGGGGCGAAGTCCTAAGTAACTTCAAATACAAATAGCTACGCGCTGTATCCCGCATATAACAGAGTAAGTATATAGGAAAGGCCTGCGCTTTCTGTTCAATTTTCAAGACATTGAGCAGAACTCAAAACTACGCTCTGTCTTGTTACCAGAGCATGAAATTAATTAATTTACTTTTAATAGAAACAAGTATAAATCGCATCCATGTAGGTCGTTTAAATTATAATTGAATATTAATCAGCAATCACATAATATATATTATGAGAATAGTTTTATTGCATTAGATTAAAGAGCCTATTTATAGGTTCATTATTTTAGTTTCAATACAAATAATATTATTATAGAGTTAATTACTTATTGAGTACTACTTAATTCCAATTGATATATTTCAGTAGATTGTGATTGAAATTAAAGTATCTAATGAAAGCATTTACAAGATAACTAAGTTCGATAACTGTTTCACGCGTGTTGTTAAGTAATATCTAAAGTCTTAAGTCTGCCGAATTCTGGAGGCATTGCGTGTTTAGGGGCAGAACTTAACGCCGCGCTTTGCCTTAACTTAATTTAACGCCAGAGCGAAGAAATGGAAATATAAAAATAAATAAATATTTCACTTCCTCGAGTGGGGATCGAACCCACAACCGTCGCGTTACAGTCACATCTTTGTGCCGCTGCATCACGACGGCCTCAATATTAATATAGAATGTTTAAAGTTATATTTTATTGAGAAGCAATTACCATTACGTAGGGTATATGTAAATAAAACCAATTGATAACAGTAGTGATATATCACTATAAGTAGCTACTTCAGACTTCATTCTGCAAGTTGTTCCCTACTTTTGTCTCATATAATCCCCTGAGAAAGAATCGAATCTACAATGATCGTGTCAAAATATTATAGTTTTCAAAATAAACTTCCATCTCTGATTTCCTGTGGGATTGTTTTATGAAATAACGTTTGATCTTGTCAGACTTGTGTCAGTGGGAATTTGGTAGGTTTACATATTATTATATAGATGCCGTCGTAGTATGTAAGTTTAACCCTACTTGAGGGAATATTCTGAAATATTACAGAAACAAACCAATTCAAACTTATTTTTGTTAATTTCAACGGTCAATAGAGTCACGTGACAATGGAAACAAAATGGATGTATATGCCCAAAAAATTAAAAAACTCCACCACTGAGCCTATGTAGCTTCATTTTATTATTTAAGCTACTAACAAAGTTGAATCATCAAAGTTTAAGGCACCGGCTTAAAAAGCAATTCTAACCTGCAGATACACCTCCGATAAAAAGGTCGTCCGAACCCTTCGTGGGTGCTCTGCGAATATAAATGTGAATACATTTTGTAGGGCGCGAGTGTTAGCGGTTGGTCTGGTTAGTATATAAAAAGAAAAACATATTTTGGCTCAGTTGAGACGTGTCTGATCGATAGGATCTTTAATATTTAAAGTAGACGACAAAGTGACTCACTGTGTTCTCTCTTTTTACTCCGTACTTGGTACTTCCTAATTCGGTACTTGCGGTAATTGTATATGTTTAGATATATGTAATTTATATGTAAGTACAAAACTAACACTTTATATTCTCCAATTTCTATGAAAACCTCATCAATATTTTATAATACAAAACGATTTCCTTTTATTATTCAATCGCTTCCAATACCACCCCATATATAGAAACTTCATTGAAATTCAGCGCAGAGTTCACTTGACAGGCCCTGGATGAAGGAATCGACGCAAATTGAGCTCTCGGCCACATATCCTGTGGAAAATCAATCTGTATGATAACAGCTTTTTTTATGATGCGACCCAAACTGTTATATTGTTCCCAAATTCAATTTCCCTTGATTTTCTGCTTTCTGCTGAGTGATTGATACATTTAGTGAGAAACGGTTGGTTTATATTATTCTATCTTCTTAGTTTAAGATGAGTCGTAGTCGGCGACTTCATTTGCGTGGTTCTAAAATATAAGATTCTGTTTTTCTCATTTTTTAGGACTTTCGTTTCTTGAGATCCTCTCACAGTGATCCTCTACACTCCCCAACGAACCTATATTTACCGCCTTTCAGTGTTATTTGTCGTCTATCAGCCACTCTGACGACAGAGTTTTCTAAAGAGGTATATAGATTTTTTAACTTCCCGCTGTATTCCATATATAGTGGTATGGTAGGCAGAAAGAACCTAAGAACAGTTTTGCCTCGTTACCGAAACGAGGAAAACGAATGGGAATCGAACCCACAACCCAGCGTGTTTCCAGTTACACGCTTGTNCCATTCTACGCGGTTGACTGTCTGCCTGGTGCACTCGTAGAGAGGGTCATCGAGGGCAGCCTTCACTTGGTCTGTCCATCGCATGGGGGATCTACCGCGTGGCCTGCTACCCTCAACTTTTCCCTGAATCACAAGGCGTTGCATGGAAATATCTTCCCCCCATTCAGGGGGAATGAATTATTAATATTTGCATTTTCTTCGCTGTGGCATTAAGTCAAAAGCCGTTGAAAAAAGTTGAGGATCTTCAACAGGCCTCGAAAAATTCGGCGGACAGTGGAGAACAGAGCATCTTAACTTGTGGTTCCCTTTGCCTGCCTGCTTTATGCGGTATACAGCATGAAGGAACAAATAACTGTGCAAAGATGAATGGAAGTGTCTTAATGAAAACGTAGTGTTTTAACACTAGGCTTCCAACTTCCGTCTGCCTACCCTGTTAAGAGCGGGGTGCATTTGACGTAGAATTTTGCGTGGGTACGATTCCTGTTCGGGGGATTTTTGATATTTTAATTATTTCTCTAGCGTAAAACTGCGTAAAGTTCAACTACACATAACTATCAATGGTATCGGAGAACAGAATATCTGGACACTACATTTCACCACTTACCCCGCTTTGCGAAACATAAATATGAAACCTCAAATATATACATATTTAACTAATTTAAGTAATACGACGCTTTTACAAGTAAAACGCAACTTGAATAAGATTGCAGTGAGATTAAAGTTAATACAGACAGATATGAAATATCCAGAGTGGAAAAATTGCTTACTTTGATATCATAACTTTTACAACATTCTTCCTTATTACTATTAGAATAAGGATTAAATTGGAAAAACATCAAAAATGTTTCAGTTTAAAATGAAAACTGACGAGTGTGATTTGAAAGACTATATGCGAAGTGTTTTCTTCCTTGTTAAGCTTTTGTATAAGGATTTGCAAATTATATTGGATTCTTTGGTTTAAAATGAACGTCTGGTAAATAACAGAGAGACAAAGCTAAGTCTTTAAAGAGAAACATAATAATAGTATTAATAATAACAACTCTCCTAAATAATAACGTACTCCCTACTCCTTAAGATATGAACAAAGCTATATATTAGGGAGAAGTGAGTGAGTCTAGTGAAATTTATGCTTAAAAGATTTAAAAAAGCATATAACATTTCTCTTTACATGTCTTTCTATAGAATTGCATTAGTCTTTTTAATTTAATTGGGGGCAGAAAGATATAGCGACTCTGGTAAAAACATATAGCGCGGCGTTAAACTCCGCCACTTAACACGCATTGTCGTAAAAAGTGTCTGAACGTCTTAAGGTTGCTTCCAAGTTTCTAATTCTTTGTTTCTAGATCTGAGTTCTAGTAACATAATATTTTTATTTGGTTATTATTCGCATAAGTTTTCATCTTTAGGTAGAGCGTAACCTAGATCTCTTTATTCAATACGCTATGTCGGTATGATATTATAATATTTTAAAGTATTCTCTTTCAAAGTAATTGAATTTTAACCTAAATAACTTTATAAGCAATTTTTCTTGAAAGTGTGGCCTTAAATTTTGCGTCAACACGTAATATCTTGACACTAAGACTTACCGTACTTAAGTGTTGGAGAGTCGACACACTCCATTCCACCCGAATTCGAGACATTGCGTATGATTGAGTGACGGAACCCAACGCCGTGCTTTGTTTCATTGGGATGGGGCAAATTAAAAAACAAACATTCCTTATGAAATGTCAATATAACACTATATGTATAATGTAATCGATGGAAAAAAATGCAAAAAACGTCAAAATGGCAAACATTCTTAGATGAGTGTCTTTCACTTTCATCTGGCAGATATGGAGCAGTGGGCATTGTTTGGAGTCGTCTTTGCTACCTGCTCTCATTTTCTTATTACGGCTTGTATTGCAGTAGCCTATGGGCTGTTTTACAGGTGGCGAAGGAATAATATTGTATTTGTTTTTTTTTCGCATATAGCAGAGTAGGCAGAGAGAACCTACAGTTAACAAGCTCCGTTTCCTACTTTCGACGAAATTTCGAGAGGTACATGAAGACTGGGAACCTAGTGTTGAGACACTCTTTCTCTATTTTCAAGGGGTAAATAAATACTTAGAGAAAGTATAAAAATTATGAACAAAGCTGAATTTGAATCCGCTCCTCTTGGGCTGTTTCCAAGAGGGTATAAAATATGTTTTCTAAAAAAAAGTAATACTTTAATATTATTGCTATGTGAAATATACAAAATTATAATTTTTGAACAATTTTAATTACTTTCCTCGCCCTTCTATAGATTTGTTACAAACTTTGTTCTAATCCAAGCGACGTCCATTCCGCTTTCGACCCTCCCGGCCCTCTCGCAATAAATATTTATACATTAACACCAAAACAAAATTATACTTTACAATATTTCAAAGTAAATTTTTAAGTGCAAATGTGTTACCGACACCCCATTTTGCTACAGTAATATAGGCTTTGTACTAACAAATATAAAAACGAAAATTGTATACTAGACATTTATGATTACATTCGTTTATTTGAAAGAATATTATAATTTAAACCCTCCAATGCCTCCGCAAGGAAGTTGTTACCAACCTTTTGAATACATTCGTCTAATATAAAAGTGTTGAGAGTTTTTTTCACAAATCTCTTACAATATACGAATGTTGAATCTCGTTAAAAGTACGGAACTTGTTTGTGTATGAAGCTTGTTACGTTTGGATTTTTTTGAGCGCACGATGCTACTATAAAGGGGTGTTGAGTGTATGTAAATGACAGTTTTTCCTGATAATTATGATGGAGATAACGGTATATTGCCTGTGTAATATAAAAATAGTGATAGTTCAGTGGAGAGATCGTAAACGTTATAGCTGTGGGTTCATTTCTTGCTTGAAGTTATTGTATATCAATTTATTTTTTATTAAGTGGTGGAGTTTTTCCTGAAAACATTTTTATGGGAATGGAGATTCCCTCTGTTTACTTTGCCATGGGCATGATACAGCGTGAAGCTTAAGAAAGATCTGCTCTGGTAAGATAGAGCCACCCCTCAACAAAACCTCGAAAATTGGGCGGAAGCTAAGTTGTCGTTACCTATATATAGTAGCAGCTAGTTCTGTCAACTCTTCAGGCAAAAAGCGAGAATCGAAAGAAACGATATTAATTAGATTTTCACATATATGGTGAACTCTTGGATGAAATGGACCAAAAGGAACCTAGTCAGATAGTTTTTTATTTTTTGCCCTAATAGAGACGTATACGAGTATAACGGATACATACCGTTGATTGACGCCACAATCGTTATGTCATACAAATTCTACTCATATTTGTTTTCAGGTTGACGCTGTTTTAAGTATATAGCAGCAGAGGTAGAAGATACCCAGTGTTAATCTCCGTTACCTGGTGTTTTGTATGGTACTAATTTTCTATTATTTCTATTAATTCTACCAGTGGCGTAGCTAGGGGGGTGCGAGCGGGGCGGTCGCACCGGGCATCAAAAGGAAAAGGGCATGAAAGTCGATGACAACTTTGTTTTTTTTTTGAACTCATCAAGAGAAAAGGGGCATCAAAGTTGACGATAAGTTTGTTTTTTTTTTAGAACTCAACGTCGATGATCACTTTGTTTTTTTTTTAGAACTCATTAACAGGAAAGGGGCATCAAGTCCCCCAAGCCGCACCGGGCAGCAAATACCCCAGCTACGCCACTGAATTCTACCATTTTATACTACAACAAGCGGACCAGACTGAGCTGTTGCTTCAAACATTCACGAGACAATATATCAATATAACAATGTAGAATGTAATTATTTAGAAGCGTGAAGCGTTCCGAGTAACAGTTCCAAAGTAAATTAATCTGCCATATATTTAAGTCACAGTGAATAGTCTAAGAACCCGACGCGACGTCAACTATGTAAAGTGTCTACATATAAACTCGTATTTGTTCCTTGCGGAATAGGTACTCTCATTTCCGTCAAACATTGCAGGGGACTGATAACAAATTTTATATTCAAGGATATTAAGTTGGGATTTTTGTTTACTAAGATATAAATACAAAAAATATTACTATGGGCGTTGTGGCTCAGTGGAACGAGCGTGTGACTGTAAATGCAACGGCTGTGGGTTTGATTTCCACTCAGGGGAATTATTTGATTAATATATTTTTTTATTATTACTAAATAAAAAACGTATAAGTGAAACCTCACGGAACTGATCCTCTATTGCCTGATTGTCAAGGGCTACGGAAGGCTAGGATTTCTTTTGTGACTTTAATGTAATATTAAATAGAAGCCGGAGGAAATATTTATGTGCATTGTTCTAAAATATCATATGTCTTGCGGAACGCCCTAATTTTCTTCAAATATTGCAAAGAACTGATAACATATTTTATTTCCATGTACATCAACTCTCGCTTGTTCTACGGTAAATATCATTTTATTTAGAGTACCGGCGTAATAGACTAAGAGACGAATGTTGTTTTATAAGCGCGTCGTTTTATATTAATAAATGTTGTACCTACTCTTATTTAACAACGACAATCAAGGGGTGAAAAATTAAAAGAAATATATTTATATTCAATAAATATATCAAAATACACGATAGGTATATAAAAACCAGCTTAGTATTTATCTATTTCGATGTTCGATCTTAAATTTATAGTATCAATAATATATAAGAGGATTACCCGTTCAATTTTTAAGAAGACAAACTATAAAAATCATTTATTTAAATCGTTCAAAAACCTAACTTCAATAACACCACAAACACCAACTGTCTCTCGCACTATGTAAACTTGCAATGTCAACGTAATTACTCGACGCAGCAGGATTAATACGGCTGGACTATTTTTATTCCCTCTTATACCAATACCGTTTAACGCAATAATTTATTGGAATATATACTCGTATGTTTAAAATAGGTTAAAATATATTACTGAATTGGTAAAATACCTATAGCTTACACGATATAGGTCACAGTAATGTTTTTTATTGGATTAGCAAAAAAAATAGGACATCGTACCTCAGTACGATGTAAGATCGTAAACTCGGTGGTTGTGGATTCCATTCATAATAGCGGATATGAATTATTATGCAACCCAGGGTTCGGCAGAAAGTGGGGAAAGTGGGTCCTTAGGTTCCCTCGTTATATGCGGGATACAGCGTGAGAAAAAAAACATTTATCTAGCTTTAATTTAACCAAAATGTGTTATATAAATGTTTGAATTGCGTAAGAAAATTCAAGTAATTAAATTTGTTTGGTATCTCAATAAGTACTGAGAAACATTAATTTGTAGCGAGACGTTTACCGTCGTTACGCCTGTATATTAATAGAGTCTGCTTAGGTGTTAGGACGGTTGAATGTCACACGAAGGTTTGAAATTATATACATACTAGCTTTTGCATGCGGGTGCGACCGCGTGGAATTAACTAAAAGTTGACACTTGCAAACTCTAACCACACTTATAACAATTTATATCGAAGCTTGATGTAATCTATACACAAAACTTATCAGTTCAATTTTCTAAGGTAAGTGCGTCTACACAAACTAACATTTCATTCTTTTTGTTTTTCTTTATATATTTTTTTTATATTTGCGAAAGCAGAAAAAATCTAAATCAATCCTTTCATACTGGCGATTATGTAAACATTTTTTGCAAAGTGTTTAAAAGTTACTTTAAACAGTTATGATACTAGAGGGAAAAACACATAAGACCAAGCACGGTGATGAGTTCACGAGACAGAAAGTTGAAGACGGAGACTATTCTTCCTTAGGTAAACCTACTTATTACGGAATATTGCATTTAAATACATATAGATCAACAAAATTATGATAGCGCAACAAACAAGATCTGTTTATATTAAACATAGTATATATAGAAAAATGTGTTAAAAAACATGTCGTGCAATTAATTTTAATTGGATAGTCTCTTTAACTTTTGCAGTAGGTATAAGGTTTGCTTTCATTTACTAAGTATTATCGTAGCGCGGTTATTACGTTTCTACTTAAAGTTTTTTTTTATTTCTAGTAGGGTAGGCAGAGGAGGACCTATTATTGATTGGTGGAACTTAACCCTGCGTTATGTCTTGTTACCACAGCGACAAGAAAAAAGCTAATGCATTCCCTAGGTGGTCGATACTTCAGTTCTCTACGTTCCGCCGAATTCTTGAGGCATTGTGGGTTGACTGGCGGAACTGTACGCCGTCAATCTTTTAATATACTATATATTAATATTAGTATATAATCTATTAATTTATATTATCAATACTACTGTCAGTTAATTTTCTTTGCTAGGAAAGGAGAGTTGCTGAATTTTGTCCAAAATACTATGTCTTAATAAATAAAAAGAGAAGAACAAAGTCAAACCACTCTAGAGGGAATCTCTGCTTTGGAAAACTGATTTATTTTTAAAAACATCTCATAATTTATCCAGGTTAAGTTTTAAAACTTGTTGATATTAATTAAAAAGAAAAATTAAATTGATGACTAGTCTTGAGCCTGTTTCGTATAGTTTTTTTTTAATTTAAAATCTGTGTCTGTGAAGTCACTTCGGTTCCCCACTTTCTGCTGAATTCTTAAGGTATTGCTTGGCGGAACTGAACGCCGCGCTTTGCCTCGTTACCAGACGGATGAAATGAAAATAATATAAAAATATACTGCTTAATTTGATAAAACTCTGGGATAACACACAATGGATAGTCTAACCATATATTAGTTACTCCATTCCAAATGTATGTATGTATGTATATGCCTATATACGTCACAAACTAGCTTTGATACTGGCGAGTGGTCGTCTTCAGTGATAAGAAATGAAAGATCACTCAAACATTGGTCCTTATCTCCTACGTTGAATACACACGGACTTTGGTATTATTATTTTTGCTTAGAGGCGCAGCATTTGACAGTAAACAGTTGCGAGTTCGATTCCCTTTCGAGGGAATTAATTATTTTGTTTTCTTCAGTTTCGTAATAAGACAAAGCACGGTATTGAGTTTCACGACACAACAAACGATGTCTCGAAAATTGGGCGAAAAATAGAAAAAGGACACTCCAAATCGAACTCTCTAAATAAAGAACAGAACATTTGCAATTTTTTTTTTCACAAAAAAGTGATTTTTCACTTTCATTTAAAATATATATTGACAAATATTTATATTGGCTGTATGTATCAAAATAATAGATCCATTAACTTTATTTGCGGACGTCCTCCCGAACTTTGAGATATCAGTGGATGACGCATTGTTAGGATTAGCCCGGTATATGTACGTATGTATGTTTGTATACAATACTTTTAGTAGTTTAGTATGACCTTCCTTCCTCCTGGCATTAATCCCGGCTATTGCCAGGGTCTGCCCTCCTACTCCACCTATTCCCCTTTGCACGGTTTTAGTTTAGTATGACCACGTATAATTAAATGTCGAAATAGGGTAAATATTAGTTATTAATGAAATTTACAAAACCGATATTTTGTTGTATACACGTGAGAAGAAATTAGCATTTCATGGTTTGGTCGTGTAGACTGGGTCCATCTTTTAGCAAGGTGAAGAGCTTGGAGCAGTGCCTGGAACTTGTTACCCAATAGTAAGTTTAAAATGCTGAGCTCATTGCCGCGCTTAGTCTTGTTACCAGAGCGAGAAAGTAATTACTCGTTAATTACTAAACTCTCAAGAGTTTCAATATTCAGGTCCTGGCTCCATCATCACACCAGCTCGTTGATACCATAATATTGTTTGTCACCTAATTAATGTACGTAACTACCAAGTTTCATGAGAATATAATTATTACAAATAGTTCAAATTTAGTTTGTTAGATTATATTACATAGTTTTGTTACGGCTAGACCTAATAAAAGTGTTAAAAATAATTAATGTCACCGAGTGGAAATCGAACTCATAACCGTCGCGTTCACAGTAAGATGCTATGCCGTTGTTTTATTAGGTCCTCTCGTATTATTTAAAATACGTAAAAAATATTCCTTTTAATATATATTTGATATTTCTATTTTACATGAAAAATTGTCAAATATTAGTTATACTTTATCAAAATAAATGACTTTATAGTCCAAGAGGCAGCGTCAGGATAATTATTGTTAAGTATCATTTGAACTCATCTCAAATACTTTGGAAGTTAGCTATAAGGGATAACGTCTCTCAGGCCATTTCACAATTATTTAGGGTCAGATTTAGGTGTCATTTATGGGAAGGATCTAAGATGGTGTAATTACTAACGGCGATTATAGTATAAGTCCTTTTTCGATGGCCCTACTAATCGCTACGGTTTAACTTTTAAGCTTAATTTTGTAGAAAAGTGTTAAAAGTTATACGTTTAGTTAAATTGAAAGTGATTAGGACTTTATTTAGGTTTGGTAGAATCGAAGGGATGTAATTAGCTTCTAGCTTTAATTGTGGATATCATTTCCTTCACATTTTCTACCTGAATTCTATCTTGTGTTAAATAGCGAAACTCAACGACGAAAGAATCTCCGTTCCCATTAAGACACTTCTGTTCCCCAATTTCTGCTGATATTTAGGGAAATTGTATGTTAAGTGGTGAAACTCAAGGCCCGAGCGAGGAAATGAAAAAAAAAAAATTAATTTCCTCGAGTGGGAATAGAATCCACCACCTGTCATGTTTAGAGTTGCATGCTTATGCCTTTGGCCTTAAAAATAATTTACTTTGAATCTAAACTAATTTAGAACAAAATCATCGTTACATAATAACACAACTGAGCCAAGACCTTCTTTCAGCCAAGTACAAAGCTAAGGCTGCCCTAAGTCGGATAATGTTCTTAGTTTTATTTCTTTCAAGAAGCCGCAATAGACGAGAATGAAATTCGCAAAATTGATTCCATTCTGAATAAAACTTTTCAACTCTTCGCGAAATGAGGAAGTTTTATCATCTTGACCGTTTATTTAATTTGTACGTTGCAAGTGCAATTGTGTTTGTAGAAACATATGATGGTACGACACTGGGGGAAAAGCGAGAAAACACTTCTTAGCAGTTTCAGTTTCCCGCTTTTTCCCGCAGAGTAAAGTGATCGAAACTTGTGTTAGGACACTGCATTCCTCACTTTCCCCCCAAAATTAGAAACGTTGATTAGCTAAACTGAAGTCTCCTTCTGCCTCTCTTACCACTCTTACATAATTATCTTTGTATAATATTAGTATTTAGATTCATATAATCCTTTGGACTTTTCCACACCCACCCTTCCTCTCATTCTGTTTTCAAGAAGAGCTTAAATAGAATACTACATACCTTAAATGAACTTGCAAAGTGTTTAATTTGAACTTCACCGTGTATTTCTGTGTTACGCGAAACTAATCCAAATTTTATTTAGGATAATGGCGAAAATTGCTTGAAAAGAACTTAACGGGGTGAAGAAGATTAATCTAACTATAATGTCCTCGGTGCGACTGCATAAAGTTTACAAAGGATTTATTAAGAAAGTAATTGTATATTGCTATTTGTTGTTTGAAATTATTAATTTTTTTTTGTGTTGTAAAACATAACTGATTGTCTGTAGAATCGGTTAAAACGTCATAAGAAAACATCGATGAAATTGCATACTTTTATAAATTGATAAGATAAGATAAGAAGATAAAATAAAAAGTCTTTATTGCACATTTACAAGAATTAAAATGATTTTTTTAGGACATAAAATGCACAAAGGCGGCCTTATCATTGAGTTAAATTATTGTCACTGAATTATCATTAATTTGTATAATACAAGGAGTTAATTGGAATATTTTTTTCGAAATTAACATTTATTTGTACTCGTTAATTCCAATATATATATTGTATGTAGGAACGGTATACTAAGAAAAAAATCCCGAAATTCTAACAAGAAGGATTAAAACGGGTCGCAAACAAAGTCGCGGGCCATCATTAATATTTAAATAAGCTCCCTACAATTTTTTAATTAACTTTCATTTTTAACATCTCCATTTTTAAATAAAAACAAAAAGTTTCATTCTGTTGTTTTGTAAGGCTTGTAAAATGTCAGATCCGTACATGTAGTACGATTACGATGAGCTTTTTTTCGTTTACTATATTATTTTCAATAACGTTAATTGAAAAGTGTAATATTGAAAAAGAGGCCAGTCGTGGCGCCAGTAAAGGCGACATGTTGTGGGTTCGATTCCTACAAGACGAAATGACATATTTATATATTTTTTTCATTTCTCTCGTTCTAGCAAATCACAGCATTGAATTTTGCCATTCAATAGGCAATGTCTCCAAAATTCACCAGTAAGTTGGGAACAGAAGTGTCTTAAAGGGAAGAGAATTGTCTTAACATTAGGTTAGTCGGTTCCTTTGAAGTTCTCATGAAGTTTTAACAGGAATACTGCCAATAGTCGAGTAATAAAAGAATTCTATATAATACTAGCGACCCTCTTGCGGCTTCGCCCGCTTTAACCACTGGATTATTCATATAATGTATGTTTGCAAAGCACTTAAGATAATGTGAAAATTAATTAAACCCTAATGCAACCCGCATTTTCGTAGTTTCAATAAGGATTTTCCAATTGTTTTACACAGCAAGGATTTTTTAGTAGGTACCGTAATTTTAAATCTGTGCTACTAATCTTTTCAAGTACTTATTAAAATATATTTAAATGACTATTTTTAGATAGTTAAATGACTATTTTTAAACGGAAGAAATTATAAACAAAAACCTACCTACTAATAACTACTACAAAAAATGTGAAACCAAATATATCGCGCTTAAATAATACATTCAACTCCAATTATCCAATACGTGCAAACGCATCTAACTAAATCTTCGTTGCTATAGAGGCAGCCGGGTTTTTTTTTTCGAGCTTGTGGTTAATGCTGAAGGGGGTATTCTGTCCCTGATGAAAAGCAAGCACGACGTGGCTGCCTGTGAGGAAAATTAAATAGAATGCATGGGCCGGGAATCGAACCCGGGCCGCCCGCGTGGCAGGCGAGCATTCTACCACTGAACCACCGATGCGTGTAAGGCAAGCGGGCACGGCGGACGCATGGCGAGTGGCGAGCCGTTTCGCAGCAAGGATTTTTTTGATATTGTAACAACTTCTAAAGTACTTATTAAAATGAAAAACAGTAAAAGACAGTTTTGGTCTACATTAAATGGCCAACGTAACTAATGTACTTATTTATATGCTGAGAGTAAGGGATAAGTGAAACTTGAGTAACATACAGCTGATGTGTCAACGGCGGGATGTGTCAACAATTAAATGCGTTTTTCTGTAAAACTATTCGCAATTTCGAAATATTGTAAAAAGCAAATTTTATCTTCGTTTAACGTAGAAAATTAATAAAGTATTTTAAAGGATAAGGATTAATACCATTATGGAAAAATATCCCTCACAATAAAAAATATATTGAAATTATTATTTTTAGACAGAAAAATGATCACTACACGTTATCCTTAAAAGATAAAAATATGCTCTCGCGGATTTTTTTGTAGATCTTATTAAGAGGAACAATACTCCGGTACATTTTTTTCATGTAGTACTTACCATTAGAGTAGCGCATGCGTGAAAGTGTCTCAACGGGTAGGACATTATACACATTTATCGTATTTATGTTAATTTACATGAGAATGTACAAATAATAAACTATATATAAACCTTCTACGAAAAACACTCGACTTAATGGTGAAGACCGCATCAAAATCCGTTGGGTGGTTTAGAAGAAGAAGAGTTAGAAACAACAGACAGACACGAAAAGCGACTTTGTTTTATAAGATATAGGATGTATATAAATTTGAAAATAAATTATTAATACGTATGGAATATAAAGGAATTTTGCATTTACCATCCCCGATTTTTAAATATTCATTGTCCTTTCTTTGAAATTTGGAATCCTATAGAACATAGTAATATTAAGTGTAATCATGTAAAGGAGTAAGGACCCTTTGTAATCGGTCCAACAGTTCCCAAAATTCACTCAACTATGTTCAATTATGTTCTTTATTAGGAGACTATTCCAAATAAAAATACATACAACATATGAGCTTTATTTGTATTACTACATTACTATACATTCTACATATATACATATGTGAATTTCTTAAAATTATTAATTATAGCGCAGCGTTGAGTTACGCTACTCAACAGCAGGAAAATGAATATAATTTAATAACAATTACTTGCCCAAATGGGAATTAAACTCAAATCACTGCCTACTGCGCCACGACGGCGCACATATATACATGGTACGTAGTACGAGTAAGTTTCATTTTCATGTATACAAGTAAGTATATAAAACGTGAAACTAATAAAAATGTCTTTTTACGACTATCTTTATTTATATGAGATATACTAATATCAAAAAAGTCAAGTAATTTATTACAAACTTACCTTCAGACTGTGCCAATGTAACCGCCAATATGGCACTAAAAGTTAAACATATGTGTAGCGCTTTCATCTGAAACAAAGAAAATAAATATAAAGTACACGCATAATTTACAAAGACTTTAATAAATTTAGGAAGCTTTTGGAGAATAATTTGTTTTTAGATATTATATATTACATTAGATAAAGTGAACCTAGTGTTAAGATACTCCGTTCCTCACTTTCCACTCAAAGTAAACTAATATTTCGTCATTTATTTACGTTTATATTTCCATTTCTTTGCTCTGGTGTCGAGGCAAAAGTGCGCCGTTGAGTTCTGCCTCCAACACGCAATTCCTCCACAATTCGACAGAAAGTGGGAAACGGAGTGTGTTAACACTAGGACCTCTGCTTACCCTGCCTGTGTGCGGGATACAGCGTGAAGCTGTGTTTTTTATATATAAACAGAAGAATAACAACCACGTTTCAATGTAGACAATGCGAAGTTTTATAAAGTTTCAAAACAAAATTGCTACTAACAACTACTAACGACCAACCTTATTAATCGCACTTGAATAGCAACGCTTAGTTACTTTAATATTATTTTAGTTTTATCTGTTTATTTTGACAAAGCGCAGCATCGGGGTCCTTCCTTATGAGAAACTTATATAATAAAAGTAATTAAAAATAACAGATACCTGCCAATTACAATATAGGTACTATACGCTTATAATCCCTGAAGAACTTCATGATTAACAATATTTCAAATCTACTAAATCGATTTTGATAAATTTGAAATGTTTCATAAATTAGAATATAACTTAAAATTAAAAAAAAAAAACATCTCTCATATGAATTAGTTCCTGAATTTGTGGACAAATATACAAACATATCTATATAATGTAATTTATATCAGGGTTGGGTGATTCGAATAAATGAACTAAATTTGTTTCTCTGTAAATAAGAATTTGTATTATCTATATATATAAAATCGAAAGGTCACTCACTCATCACGAAATCTCAGAAACTACAAGTGCTAGGAATCTCAAATTTTGCATAGGAGCCACTTATAGGACGTAGGTGCTCGCTAAGACGGGAATTTGCAATATTCGACTTCTAAGGGTTGTTTTTGGTGTTGAAAGTTTGTATGAAACTTCGTTACTACAAAAGCTAGGAGTCTCAAATTTTGCATGGACGTCACTTATAGGACGTACGTACTCCTGGAGACAGAAATTAATAATAACGTAGTTCACGCAGGCGAAGCCGCGGGCGGGCCGCTAGTAATAAATATAATTAAAAGCAGAATTACAATATTACGTACAAATGTTGCAAATTACCTGTAAATAAGAGGAACGACAATTAAAGTCAATGAGTCGTCTCTCTCTTTTATCCAATTTGTTTTGGTTTATAGTTATTAATCTTACATTGCTTTTATCTTCACATGTATTCACTTTTTTGTTCCTTCGATATGGCTGTCAATTAATTATAGACATCCGACGGGTGTCATAAAAAAGGAACGCTATATTCATTGACAATGTGGTGGGCAACGGTTGAATGCGAAGAGCTAAATAAAGATGCCATTGGAGAGGCCTATGTCCAGCAGTGAACGAGGACAGGCTGATGATGATGATGATATTTAAATAGAGTAAATATTCTTTACATCTATAAAAAAAAATGCACAAACCAACCTTTCTTAAGTCGGTTAAAAATATTTGGAAAATAGAAAATAAAAATCACTTCACAAAAAGTATATTATTATGGCTGAATACGAAGTTTATATCCGATTTAGCTAAAACTAAGCTAAAGCTAAAGCTAACTAAACAAATTAGGTCAAGCAAAATAGCTTACAGCTACTAACTAAAGTTGCATACATTTTACTAAAACTAAACACCCAATCAATTCTGTATGAAATAAAGAAAAAAACGCTCATAACGGCGTACCGCTTCAAAAAAGACAAAGCTTATACCGTAACAGCGTTTTTTAAAGGAAATCCTTTGAAAACGTTGCAAAAATTCCTACCAATTACGGCGGAAGAACTTCGAGAAAAGTGCACTTTTAACGGGCTTTTAATGTTGAGTATTTAATTCAGTCACTAGATGGCTCTGAGGACGTAATTACAACGTGATTGCGGGTAGGTTAACTATTTTATACTGGGATAGAGTTTGTATGGAATACTAACTTTTTTTTTATGTGGCCTCGTTTTGATCATAATTATAATGGAAATAATATAAAATTGTGTTTGACATATGATGATATCCTATGTTATGTTCTAAAGTCTTGCTTGATAAATAGACTCTCCAACACAAAAATAATTTTACAATTTACATTTTACAAACTGACGGATTCAGTTCCTGAGATTAGCGCGGTCTACCAAACAAACTGTCAGTTTTATAATATTAATCTAGAAGTATAGACAAGCTAAATTTGAATTACAAACTATAAGGTTTCTTTATTCCTCTTTAATCCTGGTGATATACACAAAGAAAGCATAGGTTTCTCATTAGGAAATTTCTTCTGTATTTTTGTATGATAGTTGGAATTTAGAGAACACACTCTCCTGTTTTTACACCTTGTATGAATAGATGACTTGTACGCGGTGAATAGCAGAGCCTAGTATTACATTGCAAAATCCAGACGTAACTTTATATGAACAACTCTCAGAGGTTATACCTTTCAAACAGCTCTCAACAGCAACATAGTCAAAAGTACTACTACTACAAATATAGTATGTTTAAGGAAAAAAATCAGTATTTTCAATACATTAATACATTAATAGCCTAAAATAATAAAATAATTGTCCAAAAGGTCAGTCAAGTCTGGTATGAGAACGAAAAGGCAGAAAATTTCATCACAGTTAGTGAAAGCAATTAAACTTACTAATTGATACATATTAATTGCCCTTCAAATTGGCGTCGTAAAATTTCTGTCCTGAAACTTTTGCCAATTACAAAGACGTTGGGATTTTAGGCTTTTGACGATTTTGTTACGTTGAAGTGAAATGAGCCTTGTAATGATTTCGTAAAGGATTTTAAATCATAAGTTCTTGAGGCCGTCCTGGCGCTGGGTCATGGGTTCGATTTCTTACTCGGGAGAAGGATTTTCTTTTTCTATTATCTCTAGTTTCACCAGTTAACACGCAATGATTCAAGAATTCAGAAGAAAGTCGGGATTTATTATGTTAATGAGAATCAGAGTGTGTTAATACTAGGTTCCCAGGTTCCCTCTACCTATCCTGCTATTTCCTTTTTTACAAATATATTTAACTAATAATATAGAACTCTGTATATCCAATAGGAAGCAAATTAAATTTTCATTGATGTAAAATCAGTATCCACAGAGACATCGAAGAAATTTGCAAATCAAATACTCCGTCCGCTGCCGTCCTACTGTGATCGGGACTCGCTCATGCGAATGTTATATGAGGAGGACCAACTTAATTGCTAACATTGTATTGTGAAACCTTGTTAATAATATGAAACTTCAATTTAACTTGTGAATTGAACTTGTTAGGATTTAACTTTAGACGAGTTATATCAAAAAGTGAAATCGTATAATATTTTTATAAATGTACTAGTTTATTGTGACTAGTGGCGAAATGTAGCACGATAGCAATGGTTTTGGGTTCAAAAACGACAAAAAGACTTCGGCGTTAAGTTCCGTTGCTAGGCATGACTCGAATCTGGAACTAGATTTCTATTGCCAAGCACATGCGGGGTAAAGCGTGAAGCGGGAAAGGAAAGTTTGTATTCACAATTTGTTGGATGTCGAATGATTTGGCAAGGGTGATGTTGGTACTATTCGGTAGTCAAAGAGGTGCATTTGTAAAAACCCTATAATAATGAATATGGACAAATATGGGTTCTGCTCCGGAGAGAAAGAGAAGTCGTAAGTTATTTTGACTCATTCTGATATTTCGGCGGAAAAAAGATTTCGATTAAATTGCAGGCAAGTTTTAATTCTATGTTCTATTCACATTTTATAAACATTAGAAGAAAGTTAGAAAATAAAAAGTACCCACCGGAGTATATTAAGTTTACGAAAATAAAAAAAAATCACAAGCCAAAATAAATGAAAACATTTATATGCGGTGAGTTCGTGTACGGGTCAATGAATAAACGATTTAGCTGGATCTAGTATTTAAAGAGGTTGAAAGTTCACTTGGTTTCAGAGTTACGCATATAGGAACGAGACAGACTAAAAATATATTTTATTATAATTATTTTTTTGGATTTTTCTTACATGACGTAATTTTTATAAGCTTCTATTTGCCATGGTGTTTGTTCGGTTAAACTTTGTAATTAAAATTTGGAGTACCTAGTTATCTTAAATACGTTGTATCGAAACTCTGCATGCAACTTTAATTCTTTTCATTATTTTTAGCTTCAAACACAGAGCAAGATAATTAGAGGCAAATTGGGAACCTGCTGTTAAGACACTCCATTCCCATTACGACACTTCCGTTCCCCACTTGCCACGAAATTCTGAACCGTCACGCGATTTACCGATACCGGAGCGAGAAAATCGAAATATTTAAGATTTCAATTCTCAAATATTTCCATTTTCTGAAATGAACGTTTCTTGAATGTTTTGAGAAATTGAACTCATAACCTGTCCCATTTAAAGTTTTTTTGAACCATCCATTCCTGTATTTAATATGGCTATGTGATATTGGCGAAGTGATTTGTGTTTACCTAACACGCTCAAAGGCTATAACTCAAATAAATTGCAACCACTAGTTTTATCTTCTGAACTGAAATGGTAACTTTTAAATAGTGGCATAGCTATATCTAAATACATCTGAAGAGTAAAAAAAATGCCCAATTTTACGAGACAAGCGGGTTGATTGGCAAAATTTTACCTCCAAATGCAAATCGAACTCACATCCGTCGCGCTTACAGCCAATTATCCACTACGCCATGACGTCTCCTAATACAATTAATAAACAAATATTGATATTCAAAAGGTAAAATGACCCAAGGTAACCTAAGTACACATTTTTAATAACCACTGAAAAAACGATGATACAGTGGTTGCCGTTTGAAACGACCACAGCGAATGTTATATTTTTGAAAAGCCGGTGCTTTGTTCGAGCGCCTTGCCGGCTTCACTTTTAATTATTCACGCCACCGGAAAGAATTCGAGGGAAGGTTGCAAATTTGAAATGGGAAGTGTTTAATTGTTTTTCGTATTTTTAACTGTGAACTGTTTTATTTTTATAGAGGCTGGCGTGGTGTAGGGCAGCGACTTTGGCATTGTGGATTCGGTTCCCACTCAAACCTATCGCCTACCATAGAAAAAGCGTGAAACTAAAGCTAAAAAAAGCTTCCATGCAAAGCAGGATAGGCAGAGGCTATCTGGGAACTCAGAGTGAAGACACTCCGTTCTTATTAACACACTTCCGTTCCCCAAGTTCCGCCAAATTCTCGAGATATTGTGTCTTGAGTGGCGGAACCCAACGCCCTGCTTTGCCGAGCAAGCAGAGCGAATTAATGAAAATACTACACATTTTTTTCCTCCGAGTTACAATCGAACCCACTAACGAAGCCCTACAGAGCTCCTGCGCGTCCACAGCTTTGAGGGTGAAACGTATAATAAACAATAATTAATAATAAAATAGCCCTAACATATAATGACCATGTGTTTATCTCAGTACTATTTCACAAACATTGAGTTATTTATTCTGTCCCGGGGGAGTTTATTTTGTTATCTCTAATCGCGGAGCGCGCTCGGACTTAATATGAAGACTTGGAAATACAATTATTATTTTTTATTCTACGTTATATTTTTGAAATAAGGTTAGTTTTTGTACATAAAATATTTTTTAAATATAATTTTGCAAAATATATATATATTTTTTAGAATATGTCTAAAAATTTAAGCGTGCGTGAGTGCGTGAAAATTAAAGCGGGACCCGCGGCCCTTGGAAATCTAAATGAAACAATTTTTGTACTTTTTCTCGCTTCACGCTGTATCCCGCACACAGCAGGGTATGCAGGGGGAGCATAGTGTCAAGACACTATGTTCCCCAATTTCTGCCGAATTCTGGAGGCTCATTTCTGGGTCAGTGTACAATAATAGTGTCAAAACAAACACCAAGCTTGTTAAAATCACCAAACAAAATGATCGATCAAAAAACATACCGCGCTATTCTCAACGATGTGGCGACAAATTGTATGCCGCCCACAACTGCGAGGTCCGCGTTGCAAATTAACAAAGATTTATATAAGTTGCCGTATGAAGGTTGGAATGAGAGATTTATAATGGTAAATATTTTGGAGAGTCTGGGTTCGATTCACAGTTTTGGTAATTTGTGAATCTACTAATTAGAAGGCACAGCCATACAACATGTAATTGTAAAAATTATGATGGTAGTTTCGATTTCGAGGAATGATGAGACGCGACAAGGTCTTGAAAATTGAGTGGAAAGTGGAAGACAAACTCTAGGTTCCCTATGCTTGCTCTGCTAAATGCAGGAGTAAACGTGAAGGTAAAAAAATGTGGCTATGTCTCCGTTCTTCGCCTGTATTGAGATATAGCCTGGTAATCCAATCCCAGGCCACTCAACATACTAATTTATTAATTTAGCAAGCTATTTTATTTATTCGAAGTGAGGAAATTACCTTTGGTGTTAGGGGGCTACACCCGCGTCCTCACGCCGCACTCGCTGGCATACGAAACCTGCAACAATGAAATTACTTATGAATGTATCGCTTATGAAAATGGTTTTATTTTTTAGCTTCACGCTTAGGCTGAGGGAACCAGGAAACCTGTCGTTAAAACACTCCGCTCCCCATTAACGGTAATGATATTCTCTATTTTCTGCTCAATTATTGAGGCAATGTTGTGTATTGATTCCCAAGTGGAAATCGAACATATACAAGTTATAACTGTTTTAGAACACGAAATTAATTCATATTAGTAAATAATAATAATATAGTTCAAGCGGGCGAAGCCGCGAGCGGATCCCGAGTTCTATTATATAAATCTTTTAAATCTGACTCCGATAGAAACATATGAGATAGAAAATTTTACGAGTAAAGGCCGCAAATCGCCATATAGGGGCGAGATAAGTTTATAGTGGTACACATTTTCTACGCCAATTTTACCCTTTCAACAATCAATTGTTATCAGGGTTACGATCGGGACACATTGGGCTCTAGCTATTCGACTGAAATAACAGCATTATATATTTCTATCACCCTTTCTTAATATATGTACAAGAAAAATAAGAAAAGCCAATGTAGTGCAATGGCACAAGTGTACTATAAGCACGACCGTTGTTAGAATCCCAGGATAATGTTATAAAGGGTAACGGGTCACCTGTTCTATATTTTTTAATTCAGTGGTTTTGTGCAACTGTATACACAAATAGACATAGCAGGGTTGAAAGTGTTAACCTAGTGTGAAGACACTCCGTTCACATTAAGTGTTGAGTGGAAGAGTTCAACGCCGCGCGTTGCCTCATTCCGTGATCGTCGATAGGATATTTAATGTTTTCNAGCCAATGTAGTGCAATGGCACAAGTGTACTATAAGCACGACCGTTGTTAGAATCCCAGGATAATGTTATAAAGGGTAACGGGTTCCTGTTCTATATTTTTTAATTCAATGGTTTTGTGCAACTGTATACACAAATAGACATAGCAGGGTTGAAAGTGTTAACCTAGTGTGAAGACACTCCGTTCCCATTAAGTGTTGAGTGGAAGAGTTCAACGCCGCGCGTTGCCTCATTCCGTGATCGTCGATAGGATATTTAATGTTTTCATTGTTAAAACATTAAATATCCCTTTGCTCCGAGTAGGAATCGAATTTGTCGTGTTTACAGTAGCATGTTGCTTGTGTCCCTGCTTCACGCCGGCCTCACTTAACATATTTGTATAAATGAAAAGATAAATTTATATACAAATACCTAAATAAAATCGGCAACAATAGAGATATTTCAACACTGATGAAACGTAACTAAAACAAAAGGAAGTCTGTAGGTAACCAAAGAAATGTTCTTTGAAAACAAGTTGAGCACATCTTCAAGTAAATACAATATATACAGTATTTGTTTTTGTTCGGGCGCTGTTTGTTCTTAGTACGAGTAGAAGCGACGAGTCCGCTACTTTTTCATAATAATGATGTAATACTTGCGGCACTTTATAAAGATTTGTAGTTTAGTTGTATTGTTTTAAATTTCCATATTTTGTTAATTAAGTTTGAGGAAATGAAATTATTAAATATTTCGTTCCTCGAGTGGAAATCGAATCCACGACCTGTCGTGCATACAGTGGCACGTTTGTACCTCTGCGCCTGACATCTTATGTGATAAACAAAACACTACAAAATAAATCATATTGTATTATATTTTCTATAACATATAATTCTGAAACGACACCACAAGAACAGTTTTGTACGTGTCGATGTTGAAACTTGTAAAGTTTTTGTTTGTACACTAAGACCTATTTCGGGTCAGCGCTATTTCGTGCCGTAATACTTCTATTTCTGATAGAACTCGAACTGCTTTATTGTATCTTAGGTTTACTAGAAATAGCTATAAACATAAGTTTTGATATGTGTAAAATGTTTCTATTTTTTTAAAAAGAGGTATAAGATTTTATATTTTTCGGGTTTTGAATCTGCGCCTCTTGGTAACCACCCAAGAGCTCTGTCTACTAAAAATATATTTGAATTATTAGTAAACGTATGGTTTAGGCCTTAGCGTTTAGACGGTTTGCAAGAGGCGCGGGTTCAAATTTCGATATGTTAATTTTTTTATAAGCTTAATAGCAATGCAATGAGTGAATCGAGCAAAGGTGAAATTTTCTATCGTGCGATTTTTTATAACTTCATACTGTACCCCGCATATAGCAGTGAGGCAAAGGGAACCTAGTGTTAAGACGCGCTACTTTTAACTTCCCTCCTGAATTTCCAAAGACATTGCGGAAATCAAAGCTGCTGATAGTTTTTTTTACTCAATATCTGATAATAATCAAGTTCATCCAAATCTATAGAAACCTTTTCAATCAATATCTATGAACTATGATAGCGTACAAAGTCATCCCCCATAAAGTCACCATAAAACCAAAAAACAATAGAGAGATCCAAACCCCGAATCTAATTCAAGATCATTTATTCAAATCGCGCTCGTAAAAGTTTACGATCTGAATTCTATTTGTTTGGCAAATATTCTATTTTTGGTTTTCTTTTACGGAAAATAACATATACATACATATGTGAAATACTGTATATACTTATAATAAAGTTTTGAGTTACTGTTATATACTTTGACTATTACTCTGGTGATCCTATACTAATATTATTAAGTCGAAAATTTTGTTTTAAACGCGTTTATCTCAGGACATACTAATTTGAATTGATAAATCTTTTTGCGTTAGTAAATGTATTACTTTACTAAATTTTTTAGAAAATGTAAATAAATATTGATGAGTACAATAATTTGGAACAATTTTTATTTTAATTGCCTAGAAAACATAGATGGTATCTACTAACAGATTCCAGTCCGACTTCTTTCTAATTTTTTTTTTAAATCTTATAATTGATATTAAATTGCTAAAGTTTTTTAACATCTCTTAAAGTGTTTTTGTTACACTTAGGAATGAAATATGTTTTTCAAAAAACGTGTTAATCTTTGAATGTAGCAGGATATGAACCTGCACCTCTCAGATTAAGCCAGTGAAAGCCAGAGTATTGTAAATCGCACTTCGAACTAGAAGAACAAATTATAAGCATATCTAAGTTTCACTACAGCGAATACTGGTTGGTCGGACTGGTAAGACTTAGTTTACTTGTGGAACTTAGTGATGGAGTCCAGGTGAAAATTACATTACAGAACCCATTCTTGATTTACCTGTTACTACAGTTATTGAGGCTATAGTAGCGTTTCTGGGTAAACTTAAAATGAATTACTCGTGAATTCTTATTAAAATAAGGAAATATTTACATTTTATATGTTCAGAAGGAATCTAGTGTTAAGGCACTCTGCTTCCTACACGCCGCCCAATTTTATAAAAATTGTGTGCTTGAGTTTACTTTTGTAAAAGCTTTTTCTTTTACCAGAGCCAGTAAACAAAAATAAATCGTTTACACGAGTAGGAATAGAACCCACAATCATCGCATAACAGACACTGCCACACGAAACCAAGACGGCGCTAAATAGCAAAATTAACATTTTCCAAAATTCCCTTATTAATTAATTTCTCTAAAATTATTAATAATAACATTGGGAGTTACGTATGTACGTACATTGTACATGTGACGTATACACTTACATGCATGTCACTCTCTCATGAGACCAGCAGTGACATGTACTTCCGACGTGCGGCTGACGTTAACAAGATGATGATAATTTACGTTTTCAGTACTTAGATAATACGAGCTAGCTAGACTAGCTTTTACCTACAGCGTCGCCCGTGGTCCACTGTCAATAAAACTCATCACTGAGTTTACTCTGACCACAGGAATAGTGGGTTACAATAAAAAGATTAATAATGAAGATTATTGTTGTTGAGTAACGTAATATAGCCTATAGCCTTCCCTGATCGACTATCCAAGATAAAAAGATTTTTCCCAATTAATCATAAAATCTTTTCCATCTTATAATATTTCAGAAGGAACTAATCACTAAGAATACGCCTGGTGCTACGAGAATTAAAAAATAGTAAAAAATAGTAAAAAAAATTCTAATAAGANTCACACGAAACCAAGACGGCGCTAAATAGCAAAATTAATATTTTCCAAAATTCCCTTATTAATTAATTTCTCTAAAATTATTAATAATAACATTGGGAGTTACGTATGTACGTACATTGTACATGTGACGTATACACTTACATGCATGTCACTCTCTCATGAGACCAGCAGTGACTTGTACTTCCGACGTGCGGCTGACGTTAACAAGATGATGATAATTTACGTTATCAGTACTCAAATAATACTAGCTAGCTAGACTAGCTTTTACCTACGGCGTCACTCGTGGTCCAATGGTTATATTAAAGATGACTCACTAAGGTAACTCTGACCACAGGAACAGTGGGTTACAATTAAAAGATTATTAATAAGGATTATTATTGTTGAGTAATGTAATATAGTCTTCCCTGATGGACTATCCAAGCTAAAAATAATTTTCCAATTAATCATACAAACTCTTTCATTTTATAATATTTCAGTGGGAACTAATCATCTCAGAATACGCTTGGTGCTACGAGAATGAAAAAATAATTATTTTATTTGAAAAAAAAAATAAAAGTTTTTCGGAAGATGCATTTTAGGAGAAAATTTGGTTTCATTCCGAATGTACCTATTTCCTCACTCTGGTAACGATTAAAAGCACAGCGTTGAGTTCCAGTATTGCCGCGGCTTTGATAGAATATGGCGGAAATTAGGGGAACGGAATAATTTTAATAGAAGCAGAGTGTCGTAGCACTAAGTTCCCAGATTCTCTCTGTTACACTGTCATGTCCAGGATGCAGAGTGAAGCTAAAAAAGGTATAGGTATATTACACACACACACATAATATATAACAAAAACTTTATTCAGTAAGTCTATAACAGTACTTCTTAAATAAAAATGGTTAAAAATAAGCAAATTCCAAGGGGCAGTACAAATCTTGGCGTTGACAGGTTCTTTCGACCCAAACTCAATACCCTCGGGCGTCTTAAACGATTTATTGGAACCACTCACAAAACCTACCAGTATATTTTCGTATATTCAAACTGACATAGAAGAATGTATAATTTTATTTTTCTATTATAACTTTTGTCGTTTTTTTATCATGTGTGAAGTAGACCGCTGTGGCGTAGCAGCAGCCTCTGATTGTAAACGTAGTGGTTGTGGTTTTAACTTCCACTCGAGGACATTAATTAAATATTATTATTTCCCCCTGAACATGCATTGTCACAAAAGTTTGACGAAAAATGGGGTACGGAATAATTAGGCAATAAGTTCCATCTGCCTAACCTATATGCATGCAGCGTGAAAAAAATGTATAAAATAAGTTAAGTAGAAATATTCACTTTTATCGAACCCACACCTGCCCAGTTATTAAGTAGTTTCACAATTTTCCGTTCGGTTCCGTTGCGCATAGCAGGGTAGGTAAAGGGAACGTGGCTTAACGGCTCTCTTTGTCCACTATAGCAAGGAATTTAAAATCATAGCATTTATAGTTGTGCCACACACTACAACGAACGTATAGTGTCTAAATAAAAACTAATTCGGCTATAAATTTGGTTATAATATAAGCACTATTCCATACCTAGGTATAACGCGGCGTTAAGTTCCACCACTCTATAAATTAAAATTATCAAAAAATGAATAACACCATAACTTACCAATTCTCGTTACCAAACCTTCAAAATGACAGGAAAAAATATATCTCACAACCTAATCAAGAAGTAAATCCTCTAAGAAAAAACTGGTCGTTGCAATGAAATATACAGAACGTTACGTCCATAAGAAATGTGTAGAAAAGTGAAAATCCTCGGGGTCCCTCGGGGCAGCGGTCTGAGACCACTTTAATAAATCCACTAAAGAATCTTTTATGTGACAAATTGAGTTCCACGGTAGAGATTAAAAGGTATTTTTTTATTGTAACGTTGATACGGGAACGGAAAATTGTTTTAATGTGCCTAAAAAAATATGAACGGAATATCAAGATGTAGAACGTTTCGTAACGAGAGGTCGAGTCTGTTATAAATCTTTAAGTATTGCCTTAATTCCATATGGAAAATCGAATTATTTATTACTTCCCCAACAGTTGCGAGACAGATAGCGAAACACAACACCGCACTTTGTGTAGTTATAAGAAGAAAAATGACCTTAGCCCCAAACGAACTGAATCCCCTTTAGTTCGTAATACCTATTTATTAGAATAGCAATGTACAAACAATAAAATATGAATATATACTTTTGTTACAATTTTTAGTTCAGAACGAGCTCAGAAGCTGTCTACAAAGCTACGAAAATGAGTTTTGAAAAGTATACCAAAGTAAAATATTAAGCTAAATTGCAATATTTAATTCAGAAGTCATTTTAGCTTGTGAACACTAGCGGAACTTAAAATTAGTTTCTTTTCCGAAATTATTTAAAGAAATGTAGATTTTATTCTCATTATAACATTCAGTAAAATCAGGATAGAGGAGCAGAGGGCAGATCTCTGTGTTTCAATATTGTTTCTCCGTTCACCACCTTCCGTCAAAATTTTTAAGTGATGAAACTCAATGGTCTGTATCGTTTTGCTAAAGCATTATATGACTTTTTGAGGCCGTCGTAGTGCAGGGATAAACGTGTTACCCAAATAAAAAAATTAAAAATTTATCTGAAAGTGGGAGTGTTTTAATACCTGAATGAAGCTAAGAAAAAAATCATACGGCTGAAACGACGAAAAATTTCATTTTTGTTCGTCTAGTTGCGGCGGTGTGCGGGATTCAACACGTAATTCCTTGAATTCTGTCGTAAAGTGGGGACTCATTCCCCACGTTCGTGTTATGATTTCACTTTTCACAGTTTTCTATATTATATTTTGTACAATGAGATGAATGTTTCGATAGTAGGTAATTCTATAATAATATATTTTTGTATTCAAATTACAACTTTAATAGAAAAAATTTTATATTATACCAATTATAAAATATATATAAAAAAAATAACTATGTTTCACAATTTTAATAACTAAAAAACAGATCGAGGCGACGCGACGGATCCAACGAGAGTTCTCTTAGATTTCAATTTATTTTGACATTCGTTGGAAAATATTCGCATTCACAACGCGGCCGCAAATTACAAGGCACCAGTGATATAAATACTGTAGCGTGTCAAGTAGTTTTAGTTTTATTTTGTATCTCTTTGCTGCTGGCTGCTGGAGTTGCTTCTACAAAACTAACGTTTTTAGTAAGTCAGCATTTGAAATGTAAAAGGAAAATATTTTTTTGTTAACTTTTTCAGCTTTACGATTTATTTCGTATATTACAGAGAATAAGCAGAGAGATAGAAGGAGACTTAATAGTTTCATTTCCATGTAGGGCGCGGCATTGTCTTCCGCTACTCAACACGCAATGCCTCGTGAATCAGCGGGAAGTGGGGAATGGAAGTATCTTAATGGAAATTAAGTGTTCACCTTTGCCTACCCTGCTATATGCGGGATACAAGATGAATCTGGAGATATCATAATCCTTGTGATCGAATATATAATTGTAACGTTTAAAATCATACCCTGACTATATACATATATTGTAGTTGAAGCGAGGAAAGGAAAATAATAAATAATTCATTCTCCCGGGTGGGAATCGAACCCAAAGCTGTATAATTTATACTCAAACCCTTGTGGCACTGCACGGCCAGGCCACCGTTTGTCATTTTAGTATCTGCTGCTACTATAGTAAACTACGCTCAGCTGCTGCAGCTAAAACCGGCAAATAACAAAACTTTCTAGACTATAGCGATAAAAGCATTTATCGCTGTTGTGCCTTACTTGAGATGTATGACAGTGTGCCATAGTTGTCAGTTCAAATACTGTTAGATGTAAATTTTATTCATATTAATATAGAGATATTGCAATGAAAATTATTAGAAATTTATATATAGATGCCTAATATATTTGTGGTACCTTTTTATAACACAGCCACATAGCAGAGTATGTAGAGGTAACCTGGGAACGTAGTGTTAAGATACTCTGTTCCCATTAAGACCCTTCCGATCCCCACTTTGTACCGAATTCTCGAGGCAAAGCTTGTTGAGTGTTGGAACTTTGCTAAGTTACCAGAGCAAGGAAATGGAAATATTAAATATTCCATTCCTCCCAATGGGAATCGAACCGACAACTGTTGCTCTTGCGCCAAGACGACTGTATAATTTAAAATTCTTTATATATTTTTACAATATTAAAATATATATAAATAATTTCATAGTTTTTTTCATTACAATGTTCTTTCTGCACTCCCCATCTTATTGTCTGTTTTCAGCTCCAGTTCTGATTACAATCCATCTGCCGCCATTGTAGACTCCTTCTGGCTGGTCTTTGTTTTTTCGTTTCAACAACGCCTATATTGTTTTGTTCCACCAGTTTATGCCAATTGGAGATTTTGATAAGCGTGTTTAATGGGTAAAGTTTCTATATCTGGTTCATTTTCATGGAAAAAGTAAAAGTTTATCCTTTTTGGCCGTCGTTGGAGACGATTATATTTAAATGTTTTTTTTTATTTGCCCGTTATAAGAGATAGACCGCGGCGTTGAGTTCCACCACTCAACATGTAATTGCTGAAAAATTATGAGCAGAGTGGGGAACGAAATGTCTTAGCACTAGTTAGTTCTTTCTTAGTTCTTTCTGCCTTAGGGTAGGCAGTTGAAAAAACGGAAAAAAAGTTATGAGTATAATAAAAACCNGAGCAAGGAAATGGAAATATTAAATATTCCATTCCTCCCAATGGGAATCGAACCGACAACTGTTGCTCTTGCGCCAAGACGACTGTATAATTTAAAATTCTTTATATATTTTTACAATATTAAAATATATATAAATAATTTCATAGTTTTTTTCATTACAATGTTCTTTCTGCACTCCCCATCTTATTGTCTGTTTTCAGCTCCAGTTCTGATTACAATCCATCTGCCGCCATTGTAGACTCCTTCTGGCTGGTCTTTGTTTTTTCGTTTCAATAACGCCTTTATTGTTCTGTTCTATCAGTTGTTTATGCCAATTGGAGATTTTGATAAGCGTGTTCAATGGGTAAAGTTTCTATATCTGGTTCTTTTTTATAGAAAAAGTAAAAGTATATCCTTTTTGGCCGTCGTTAGAAACGATTATATTTAAATGTTTTTTTATTTGCCCGTTATAAGAGATAGACGGCGGCGTTGACTTCCACCACTCAACATACAATTGCTGAAAAATTGAGAGCAGAGTGGGGAACTAAATGTCTTAGTACCTACTAGGTTCCTTCTGCCTACCCTAACTATTGAAAAAACGGAAAAAAGTTATGAGTATAATAAAAACCACGACTGGCCTTATTAAGCTTCACTTCACCTTCTTATTAAGTTATACCTAGGATTCAAGATAAATAGTAATGTAATAAGGATAAGGATTTTCTCATTTCAACATTTCGAAATTCAGAAGATATATTATATAAACACATTTCAAATATAAACTCCCTATTTTCAAAGTCGGTCCAAAGCGATTCAAACTGCCATAAACCGGATCCGCAACGGATTGAAAGGGACGTCATCAGGATTATAGGAAAAACAATGAAGGTATTGACATTGTGCGAATTTATGATCGCCGGCCTTTCATTTGTTGGTTTTATCGTTATTCATTAAGAGTTAGGCTGTTTATGGTCCGCCCTGGCTTTCTTTTGGGTTATTTGACTTAAAAGATAGATAATGTAGAAAGGAATATTTTATTATTATCTTTTTCTTTAAACGTTGAAGACGCAGAGTTGAAATATAACTGACATGCTATAAGGGTTATGAATTTTATTATAAATACTTATATTAATTCCTTTTTTTGTTTCTCTAAAAGGGGTAATCGGAACAACTTGTTACTAGTTTTTTTGTAAACTTAGTGCGCATAACAAATAACGCATAAAAAAGGTAATTAAAACTCAATTTTTTTAACATTAACAGGATCAGATTTTTTTTCGCATAGCAGAATAGGCTGGCAATTTCCTTCGTAACAAGGCAAAGCCAGGTGCGTGAGGTTGAATAAAAATTGTAGGCATAGTGAATCTAGTGTTAAGGCACAGCATTGTCCACTTTTCAACCAATTTTCGAGACAAGTGGCAGCACTCTACACCGCTTTTATCGAAACATTACTTACTCCAAAATTGAGCTGGCTTTGTACCATTTTATCAATTTACACCTGAAGAAACCAGGTCACATATATATTGTCAAACAACGAGAGACACACCGTTCTCCCGACCTTTGAAAGCCAATAACATCAAAGTAATACTTTCTCCTGGTTATCGGTTGCAGGCGTGTCAGAGGAGACCCGGCCTTTGACGTTAAAATGTTTGAACTGAGCAATATCTTTCTTTATAAGTTGTGTACTAGACAACCCTATGAATTTTTCATTGGAAATTTATTTGTTTTTACTCGAATCCCTGATTTTGAGGGTATCTGATGTCATTTATATTTTACTTTTTCCTTTCGTTGTTTTTACTCATTTTATATTTATCCTAGTGTAATTTTTTTGCGGCGTAAGTCATCCTTTAAAATATAAAAATTCTAACGTGTATTTTAAATAATTTAATCAATATAATTTTGCGGTAACGGTAGATAGAGGGAACTAAGACACTCCCTACGTGTTTAATTTTCGAGACATTACACGTTGAGTGGCGGAGCTCAAGTCTATCTGACGCAAATGTCTTTTTTTGATACCGGGATGAGAAAATAAAAATAACCCATTTCCCTGGGAATGGAAACCACAACCCGTCGCGTTTACCGGTTTACCCGGTCGCTGCGCCACGAACTTCCTAAGGTTCCATCTGCCTACCCTGCTTTATACGAAATACAGCATGAAGTTAAAACATTAAAAAATGCAAATATTACTTATCAATATGAATATAAATTAATTCACCGAACAAAATTACATAATTTATTAGTTCTTTGACTTTTTATTTTAGTATAGCATTCAGATCTTCTCATGATATTTCTAGACCGGTTTTCTAGTATTTATGTTTTTATTGCCTTTTTTACTATACTGTTATGATGAAGTAAAACATCAGTTCTTCTTAAAATATATTATGTTTTTAATTATAGGTAGATGGTAACATGTTTCTTATGTTTAATATAAATAGACATGTCTATAACAAGACATTTCGGCGGAGAAATGAGGTGTCATAATGGACACGCAGTTTCTTAACACTGAGTTTCCAAGTTCTCCCTTCACGATAAAAACTCGTTCTGGTGTCGAGGAAAAGTTTGGAGTTGAGTTCCGCCACTCAACACGCAATGCCTGTTGAATTCGGCGGAAAATGGAGAACGAAGTGGGAGTGGACTAACAGTAGGTCGCCTATCCTTCTGTGTGCGGGATATGGCGTGATTTAAAAACGTAAAAGGTTTATGGTAAACTTTTTGGATACATCACTAATATTATTTGACAATGTAACGTGCGAAAATCATGTTCATCTTGACCTCTTCATATTGAGCACGAGCAAAGAAGATGTGAAGGTTTTCAAACGAGAAACATTTTACGATGACCATTCTACGCTAAAGTATGACAAATAAAGTAATTATACATACACTTGTAACGTATTGTTATAGCAACTATGAAGGTAGTTTGGCTTTACTAAGTTATCAATGAATAAATATATAGTTGCGGCCGTCGAGGCACTGGGAACTGGGAACCTACTGTTAAGAGACTCTGTTCCCATTATGACACTTTCGTTTCCCACTTTCCATTGAATTTCCTCGAGTGGCAATCGAACCCACGACTAGTGCCATTCACAGTCGCACTCGTGCACATGCACGAGGACACTCCTCGCTTTACTTTTTATATACAATTAATCTCTAACATTCAAATTACCATACCTATCTATATATTTACAAACAAACAAAAATAACACAAAAAATTTCCTAGACCAATTCGGGAAACAATGATCTCGTTCATTTCATATTTGGATAGACCTTGCTTTGTAGAGTATCGGTTTAGCATTAGTCATACATACATACATACAAGGTGAACCGCATTTCAATAGACTATAGACAATCACAGTTGCTCGCGTTAATCGTGATTCTGTATTTATAGCTTAGTAACAGCTTTTAGTGTCCCGAAATTCTTCCGCTCTTTTCTGGAAAATGGGGGACGGAGAGTGTGATTATGCTTTTGTTTCAATAAAATATATATGTACATACAAAAATAGGGGCAGTCATGAAGTAGGGAGACAGGCGTGAGTTCAGCGCGACAGATTTAGATTCGATTTCCGCTCGAAGAAATGATATATTTAATATTATCTTTAAATTATTCGCTCTCCCATGCATCCCTTTGCTGCGCCATGACGGCCTTTATAATATCAGTTAATTCTTAATTATTGTCTCCGAGTGTAATTGTAAACAATTATATCAAAAAGCAACGCACAAATGAATAATAAACGGTCTAAGACCTTAGTCATCTCTACAAGGCTAGCAACATAAGGTTGATTACAATTCACACTTTATCCCTTTATCGATTGAATGGCTTTTAAACCTCACATTATTTAAACATAACCTAGACCTCATATTATTAATATATTAATTACACATATATAAAAGTCCTCCAGAGTTGAGCGCGGAGAGTGAGAAACGGAATGTCTTAACACTAGGTTTCCAGTTTTTTTTCATGGAAGGCTCTGGGGAATGGAATACCCTCTTGACGCTACGATACAGTATACAACTGCAAACGTGTAGGTTGTGGGGTTTTCATTCGTATTTATTTTTAATATCCTCCCTTTGGTAACAGGAGAAAGTGCTGCGTTGAGTTACGTCAGCCAACACGTAATGTCTGCAAAACTTTGATCGGAGTATCTAAACATTAGGGTCCCTTTACGTATTATATTAGATCAGGAAGATACAGGAAGATCTGAAGTAAAGAAGCGTAAAAAAAATAAAACAACATTCCAACTTTATCTCGAAAGAATGTCTTGAGAGGACCTGACGCAAGAAACTCAACATGGTCATTTCTTTTTCTTTTTGTTACATTTTTTTCTATTCCATCATATCAATCCCAAGAGTGAAAAGTTCTAAGTGTATCAAAGATTTTTCTTAGATACCTACTTACTTTTAGACGTGTGGTTTAATATAACAAATCATGATTTTTATGTTTACTTTTTTATGCTTTCCTCGATAAATGGACTGTCTAACATAGAGTTTTTCTATTTGAACAAATAGTTCCTTAAATAAATGTTTTCAACCAAAAAACTTAGCTTAGCTTATTTATAAATCACTATTAACTCTAAAATCGAGCTTGGGAGCGATCTTAAGATGCCGTATTCATTCATAGATTTATAAAATAACATCTGAAGATCGATCTTAGAATTGAGCGCCGTTTTAAGTTGGGCCTTATAAGGAAAGAAATTCGGAAGAGAAAAAAAATCATAAATCTAATAACGATACTAAAAATATTAAAACAGGAGAAAAATGTAGCAACTTTTTCACACTCCACACAGCGGCTGCCTCTTGACCGTGACCTCGGCTTGCATAGATTTACTGCATTCTATGTTTAATTCTGCGACAAACGTGTAAAAATTTATGAAATTTAATTTATATTTATAAAAAATAATAATGAGAATTGAGAAATTCTCGGAAACAGGGGAACGGAGAGTGTTAACATTAGGCTCTCTCTTTCTACTCTACATTGGGGGTACAGCGTGAAGGTGAAAAAAAAAATATAAAGTGCCTTTGTAATACAATGGAACTAACTAAAAATTTGTACAAAACATCGGTGAAAAATTAAATATATGCAATAATTTTTTTAGCTCAAAAAAAACCTGTTCAAGACTCATAATTTAACAATTAACTATCAAAAAAATATTCTGTCTTAATAATGTTAGTCTTTAAATTGAAAATCTAGTCTATTTTATGCATATATTTGCATATTCTGATATCTAAATTCAATGAATGAGTTCCTTCAACTCGAACTAGTTTTAAAGGTCATCTTATTGTTTACGTTTATTTAGTGGGGACTAGCGTTACACTCGCGGCTTTGCCTTCAGTTTTAATATTTTTTTACTATTCTACATGCAAAAGGGACTCAGTGTTAGGACACTCCGTTTCACATGTGGGCACAGACCATTTTTGGAGACATTGTATACAACTTGGCGGATCCCACAGTCGTCCCGCCTAAAAACGATTTTTTTTAAAAGCTTTGATTTACATTTTTAAGGTATTATTACACACCTAGGTTTTACTATTCTATAAAAATTAAAATAATTCATACACTCGAGTGAGAATCAAACCTACAACCGTTCCGATAGGTACTTGTATACCTATACTAACAGTAATAGTAGTATAACATACATGTTTTAAAAAAATAGGTGAAAAATGGGGAACAGAGTGACTTAATATTAGGTTCCCTCTGCCCTACTATATTAAGAAGCGAAATTTAAATGGCCTAAACTTACTTACTTCCAAACGTAGTGATAAGACTTAAGTAGTCCATTGACCCCTGTAGAGTCACATTGAGTTTTTTAACCAATTAATGGCTATAAAAGTTTTTAGTTTTATGACGTGCTTTATTTTTAATAATATGTTATTGATTTAATTTTGAGAATACCTAGAGAGAATCTTAAGGTTCTCGTCAGGTTAAGAAAAATATACTTCTAATAGCTTATTATTAGCTTGTAACGTATTTTTGTAATATAGTTTAATTATAAGCTCATTGCAGCACACTAGAGTGTAACTTTAAACGCGGGTGGGTTCGATTCTCATTCGGGGATGAAGTATTCAATATTTTTATTTTTTCGGTCTGGTAACAAGGGAAAATGCGGTTGAGAGTTGTGAGTGTGCCTCGAGTGGTGGGGAATTGGGGAACGAAGTGTCCTAACACTAGATTCTCTCTGCTTACCCTGCTATATGCAGCGTGAAGCTGTGTATATTTTATTTAAGCACGAGTTGAAGAAAATTCTATACATAATGAATTTTACGGCGCTTACAGGTCACTGGGCTTTCCTTTCAATTTCTTTTGCGCGGACGTTTTAATTAAAAGTTCGTGTAAAAGCGCATTCTGGACTTTAAAAAAACATCCTTTTTTGCACAGGAGGATTTCGTCATCGAATTTCGGTGCTTTATGAATTTGGTAGGTACCTTGAATTTAGTATCTACGCAAATTTATTGAATTACAAAGAGATCTTAGTGTTCCGACACTCTTTTCGCTTTCCATAGAAATATAAAATAATTCATTTCATTCTCCGATAGTTTATGGAAACTTAAAAAACGTAGTGATAAGACAATCGGTTAACCATTTCCTGGTACTAGTAAGTAATACAAGTAGTAGCAACTAGATTGTGCTTGCCCTACTGCGGGATACATCGTGAAGCTAAAAAAAAGTAAATAAAATATAAAAAATATATATTTTATTAAAGATTTTAGAGGGAACCAGTCTAGCTGGTGCCGAATTGGACCGTCTCTCAATCTGTCACCAGCTTGTCACTCCTAAACAAATGAAAAGGGGAAATTGGAACATTTAGATTTTGAGAACATTCGAAAATGTAATTAGGTGGCCGTCAGAGGAATTCTTGTTACACAGAAAGTCACTCCGAATAGTACTTTGTCTTTAATTATGATTAATATTATTTCAATTTATAAAAATAACTGTCAAATAAGAAATGAGAAGTAGAGGACGTGGAGGCGCAGTCGCACATGACGGTTGGGGTTTCGATTCCCTTTAAGGGGGTTAAATTAGTTTCGTTACTTTGCTTTGGTAACAACAACACGTGTTTTGAAACTTCGGCGGAATGCGGATGACAGAGTGTCATTCTCTAAGTAAGTTCTCTCTGCCCTCGCAGATATAACCAATAACCGACTTCTAAAATTTCGTCAGAGTATGTATGTTTCCTCACAAATTTCTCAGTAACAAAGCCACACTGAGAGGATCAATTTGATATAAATGAAACGAACAACTATAGGATTCTTGAGATATACTCGTAGATATCCACGCTATCACATTTATAAACATTATACCTACTGAACTTTATAGAATTAGATGAGTCCCAATATATTTACCTCAATATTATTTATTATATTTTTGCTACAACAAAAATGATAAGAGCAACTTAAATCTGTATTTCTTTCTTTAAAATACACCGGCCTATCCAATTAAAGTCAACCTCACTCGAGTCAAGTTTCTCGATTACGTATTCCTTGTATCCCTTATTATTCTTTTGTAACTTCCAAATCTCGTTTTTTAACTTCGTTAAATATATTTTGTTCTGCAATTTCATTTTTCAGTATCCAAGTTATGATACTAATTTGAATAGGCGTTGTGCTTCAAGAGTTTTTCGACTTCCGTCGCAAAAAGTTTTTATCACTTGTACCGTCATTTCTTCACGTTTTTAAAAAAATCTTCACACTCCCACATATAATGTTAAAACACTCTGTAGACCGCGACAGGACTCAACGTCACGCTTTATCTAGCCATAGTGGAAGAATTACAGATACTCTAACTCTTTGACAAAGTTAGTCTGGCGAGCTAATTAACCCGACTGGGGATGATGAAAATAATAAATAACCCCAACTGGGAATCAAACTAAATACGTCAATTAAATAACAGTTACATCCTATACCACTGCACCGCGATGGCCTTATCTAAAAAATAGTAAATTAAAAATCATTAATTTGAGTGCTTCCGTTGTATCGAGGTTATATAGCACACGATGATGATTCTTGCACGACTTGGAACTAAACATGATATAAATTGTAACGAAATTTATATAAATAATAATATTATATTTTTAAATGTATTGAATGTATTATTGAGGCCGTCGTAACGAAGGGAAGGGTGTGACTGTAACGAGATGGTTGTGAGTTCGATCCACAGTCAGAGGAATGTATAAATATTTTTATTTCTTCGCTCTGGCAACAAGGCGTTGAATTCCGCCACTCAACATGCAATGCCACGAAAAATACTTATTTTTCTCGTTTACATTTTGCGGTAAATGGAAAACGGAAGCGTCTTAATGAGTACAGAGTGTTTTGACTAGTCTCTGTCTACCCTGATATGTTCAGAATACCGCGTGAAGCCTTCCGTTACAGAAGCAAATTGAACCGACCACCTGCACACCAATAATTCTATTGTAAAAAGTAAGAGACTTCAGAAATTCAAACAAAACTTAAAGGATATTTAAACAGCAAAATTAATTAACGGCAATAAATTCCTGACTAAAGCCATCTCATTCTCATCGCGATCTTAAAGCCGCAAAAGGAATTAACGGGGGAACTATAAAGACCTAAATTTCTTTCACTCAGACAATACTGAGTTTGTTTTATAGTCTTGGAATTATCTTTAACTTGGTCCTGAAGTCGCTTTAAATTGAACGTCTTTCTTGAAGATAATAAGTATTTTTCACAATTCGTGGGAAAGGCGGGAATCGTAGCTGTAGCTGTTGCATGTTGAAAAATGTTGTTAAATGAAAATAATTTATTCCTCTGTATATATTCGTGTTATTTTTACTTTTACACTTCACGCTGTAGCAGGATAGGCAGAGGAACCTATTAAACACAGTGTTAAGATACTCCGTTCCCATTAAAACACTTCCGTTCTCTCCTTTCCACCAATCTCTCGACATTGCATGTTGAATAGCGGAATTTAACGCCGTACATTGCCTCGTTACCAAAGCAAGCAAATGGGAATATTGAATACACAGTTTACAGTCGGTCGCTCGTGCCACTGCGCCACGAGTGCCTCATTATATACTTTACATTTAATCGATTGTCTTGAATCTATTTACAAACAAATTGGTTTAATATCTAAAGACGTACTGTGTCATAAAAGCAGGATATCTTTTCAATTAGAAACAGCTTACGCGATTGAATTGTCTTGTTAGATATCGATTATATTTCGCCGTAGAGCTTCGAAATCTTCGCTCAATGTGACGTAACATGTTATATAAGAAATACATAAATAAATCAAGTAATTAATTTAATTGAAGAATAAATTTATTAAATATGTCATATTATTTTATTTTTACAGTAAATGTCACCGTATTTTGTAGTACATACCTACCTATACATAGAAATTTTTCTTCAAATTTTAGAATAAAAATATTTTAGCTTCACAATTTACGCACATAATAAGGTTGCTAATGAGAGAATCTCATTTCAAGGAACTCTACCTCCAATTTCCTCCCAAATTCTAAGTTGTGGAGCCAAGGCGGAGAAATGAAAACAATTGATTCCTATGACAGAAAATCAACCTTCGCCTTTTTTTGGTTTTTTAAGTTAAAAATTACAAAGTATTATTTAAACAGTCATGTTTTTGACGTAATCTAGGCCAGGAGACATTGGACAATGGGTGTGACAAGGCAAGGCCACACCGGACTCGCCAATTATCGCCAGCATTATGGAGTATTGTTTATCTTAACTGGCCGTTTTGCGTCCATTTTCCTACCTGACATTGTAATAAATTAGCGTGTGCATTTGAGGACAGTATGGTACAGTGGTTATGTGGATCCTGGTCTAAATTAAAGTATGTAGGTTTGATTCTCAGTAGCAGAAATATTGGAATAATCTGTGGCTCAAGCAACTTTAAGTGCGACAGGGTATGAGTTCGATTCCCTTTCGGGGAAAATATATATTTATTTTTTTTGCTATTGCCTTGTGGTAATGAGGCAAAGCGTAGCCTTAAGCGTCGCAATTCAAGAGTAGCTAAAAAAAATATTATACAAATCACATTGTATTATGCAAATTTACGTCATATTATTATGATGAAAATGAAAACATTTGTTTCTTTTGTCAGGTTAGAATTTAGGATAGATATAAGCTGTAAAAATATATGATTTCGAAAATTACTACAATATGAATACTTACTGCAAAACTTGTTGAGAAACGCCAGGTTATATCTGAAAATATAAAATTAAAAAAAAATTATAAATAACATTCATTAAGGTTACATTCAGTAAGGTTTCATTAGGTATTGTAATAGTACGCCTAACGGAGTGTCTACTCCGTTCCCATAACGGCATTTCCGTTCCTCACTTTCCGTCGAGTGGAGGTATTGGCTGTTGATGGCCACGATTTGCCTAATTACCAAAACGAGGGTACTAAAATACCTAATAAACAATTATAAAGAACTAGACGTTATACAATACTTATAGAAGAATATGCTAATTGAATAGAAGACCTCATACGTGCTGTGATGCAACCAAATTACTATTCACCAGAGTGCCACCTTATAGTACCGATAATACCAATTATTTCTTGTCTCGAATGGACCTTCACCTGCTATTATTAAAATAGCGTTATAATAGTGAAATCTAGGTGTATTTCTGATTTTTGAGTGCGTGCATGTATGCGTTGATTGTGACTTCGAATCCAGATTAAGATAAAATATATTGAAGTTGAAATGAGACGTCAAACCATCGAAAATTTTTAATTTTCTTATATTTCACATATAATGTTAACACACATAAAGACAAGGATTCAATACATTCACACATGTCAACATCTAAACTAAATACTCTAAGGTAACGCGTCACAAAGAACTCTTTTCGATCTTTCTGTACCAGTAGATAATAAAATATTTTTTCTCCGCCCACGGCAAATCAACAACACCTCGACAACACTTCGTATATCAAAAACCGTGAAGCATGGCAAAGAAATGAATATTATGTGTATACCTATACAAAAGCTGGAAAAACATAAATATTACATTGACAGATGACATAAGTCCATACAATCGATAGATAAATGATAGAAAGCTATTGTATAATGATTAGTGTTACATATTTTAGTTGTCATATAATTTCAGTACCAAGGGACGTTTATAATATAGTGGGTTATGTAAAAACCGATCTTATTTAATAATGGCCGATTTCCTCCGTGAAAGAGAAATGAGTGGGTAATGCTCAGGTGGAATGGACTCCTTTTAAATAAAATAAGCTTACATTGCCACCAACAAAGAGATTTAAAAGCGTTCCCCACTTGCCCAAATTTTTTGAGGCAAGAGTTTCGACAACGCCGGGATGCTGCCTTGTAGCCAAAGCGAAGAATTTAAAATATTAATAAACAATAATTCATTCCCTCGAGCGGGAATCAAACCCACAATCGTCACGTTACAGTCACGCCCTTGTGCCCCTGCGCCAAGACGGCCTCAACGACAAAGAGATTTGTCTTTTGTAATTGATTCGCTTCCTAGAACTGAGCGAGTTCATTTCAACACCTTCTTGCTCGGTCCTCTCCGCCCGACTATTTATTGGTGGAAATATAAATATGCTGTTTACTTTTGCGAGTTCAAAGTTGTCCTTAAAGAGGCGAACTGAAAATGCATTTAATTTTAAAATGTTTTAGATATTTTTTAATACTCATTCGATTCTTTTTCTAATTTTAAGTGTTTATAAATGCATCAAAGGTAATGCATATAGCCTATACAGAATGTATAATTGTTACTAAGATCTCTCCGCATAGTCTGCTAAGTTCTGGAGAAAACGTGAAGCTGAATACATTGTTCTCGTTTGTTTTTTTATGAGAGCTCGGACGCCAATATAACGAGGGTTGCAATTTTAGTTAGTTTTTTTGATAAAGTGCACTTATAAATTCCAAAATTTATAAAATTATATTCTCTGAAACGGTGCAAAAAGAAAAAAAAAGCTATTTATTATATAAAGAAGAATTAGAATCGCAAAATCATTCCACTCATTTGAATCAAACGAATGCTAAGAATTTACTATAATTTTCCATATATTAAAAATAAGTGCATATCGATTTATTTATATATCTCGATGTTATACAAATAGACATAAATATGAATGGAACGCATCACGTATAAGGGTGTCCGCATTACTTGCCTGGCATTATAAAAGAAGCTCTATTTATACGAACAATGCCTGGTTTCTATCACGAGCGGAGAGGGCCCATTAAGGACTACGATTGAGAGAGAAAACTTCATAATAAAGACATAGACACAGTGGCGCTAAGAGAGTTGAAATTAACTGGAGAATGGCAATGGAGAACGGCAGTGTCTAAATGGGAATAGAGTGCCTTAACACTCCCACGTTCCCTTATCGTCTGTGAACATTTTGATTGTTGAATTGTCACAGCTGGTTTAATACAATATGTTGACTAATTCACTGACAGGTAAATAGCGAAGTCTTAGTAATAGGGTCCCGTTTAAGGGAACCCTAATAAAGAGAACATTCAAGCTAAATGCTTTACTTTATCCCAGATATAGCAAAATAGGTAGAGAGAACCTGGTGCTAAAATACTTTCTTCTCCTCTTCCCGGCGGAACCGAACGCCGCGCAACCACAACGATATAACCGAAATATATGATAAATAAAAATAAAAGAATTAAAACAATAATTTAAAGTTACATGTCTAAAACATTTAAGACATTTTGTGTCACTTTACTAAACTTGTGTCACTTTGTGAGGTCGTCACAATGTGGGTCACGACCGTGACCAGACGCGGTAAGATGCCGTGTTTACGTTTATTTACTTTGTCGGCCGTCTTTTATTTGTTTATTATGGCTAATATTTACCTTTTTATAATAGCAAAACCAATATTTATTAAGACGTCATGGCGCAGTGGCACGCGTGACTGTAGCCGTGACGGTTGTGGATTCGATTCACAATCACCGAGGTACCGAGGTGAAACGCGGCGTTAAGTTCAGCCAATCAACACGCATTGTCTGCGCTTATATCCCTGCGCCACGACTGGCCCCAATAAATATAAATAAATAATAAATATAAATAACTTAAAAGGATTCTATAATTATGCGACAACACTTTGTAAAGCTTCTCTATCGCCCTCAATTTCTGCGTATTCCGTGTAAGGTGAATCCCCACAAGCCGTTCAGGTTTCACATTTGAAAGAGAACTATGGGTTAGGTCTGCAATTTACGATCTTACTTTAAAACTAATTTCAATAATTGTTTACGAAAAATTTTCGAGACAAATATAATAATAAACATACAGTCCCCCATAGATGCCTACAGCAGAGGAAACCTAGTGTTAAGACACTCTGTTTTCCGGTTCCTCCCAAGAATTTTACTTTGCAAGAATTTTACTACAAAAAACTAGCCCGAGACATGTTTTAAATGAACTCATCTCTTTATTTGTTTGTTGAAGACGCAATAACTACTGACGACAATGGCGGTACATGCAAATCAATATCAATACGTGACCAATTACGATCTGCTATAATATATACAGTATATGCAGTGTATATTAAGGATAATCGACTAGCTGCAATGTCTAACTACGCAGTATTATTCCTTCAATAATACTGCGTTCTGCACATTATTATTATTATATTCATCTTCATGGGAGTACAGGGTTTGACTGTAAAGGCATTGGGTATGGGTTCAATCCTGGCTCTAGGAAATGATTATTTTAATTATTTATCTCCTTGCTTTAGTAAAAAAAATCATTTTAAATAATTTTACTCAAAATAAAAAGTTACGTTTAATTTTTTTGAATGACCCGCACATAGGCAGAGGGAACCTGGGAACTTAGTGTTAAAACATTTCTTTCCTATAAAGATAATAAATGTTTCAATCAAAGGAATCGAACCCAAAACCTCTTGTCTCTCCCTTCTCTCTTGTCTCTTGTGCCTTTGCGTCTGGGCCTGGCCTCTCTATCTCTATATAGATTAAAACAGCATGATATTTATTATTAGTCCATTGATATTTAAATAACTGACTACCAATCAGAAATGAATATGATTTAGCCTTTGAACGTAGAAATTACTTCTATTGACAGTATACTCGTAGTGTATGTGATGAAACTTCGATAACAGTTTTTATTGTTCTTGTTGGTTGAATAAAATGAACAGAGCATTATTTTATAAATACAATATAATGGATCTTCTAAGATTTGTACCATTCCCTTATATTTTAAGTACCGTTCTTTCGCGGCTTTGCCTTCTTCTTTCGTAGAAAAGAAGTCCTCCTCCTTTGAGAAATTATTTTTTGGTTTATATTTAAGCCGAAAATTGTTTAAATAAATCATATATATGAAAAATATTGAGGTTTTCCAATATTAGAGAAGGTATTTTTAAATGTATGATAATAAACAATACTTGGAGGATTTCAAGTTCGTGCTGGCGAGGGTCCAAAGGTGACAATATTGTAACTTCACGATGTAATTGTCAAAGACAGTTACTGCTTGGAACGTACTTATTTTACTTTTATAAAAAGCAATTTTTTTTAATAGCCATACGCTGTATCTCGCACATAGCAGTGTAGGCATCGTGTAGGGAACCTAATGTTCCCTCGATACTCCGTCCGTATGTGGGTGGTAATCTCAATCTTCTAATGACAAGACAGGTCGCGACGCTGAGTTCCACCACTCAACACACAACACCAGAATTCGGCGGAAAATGGGAAATGGAGTATCTAGGATCCTTCTGCCCACCCTACAGTATACGTAATACAGCTTCACTAACAAAATATACTTTATTTAATTAGAGAAGCTACCATTGATTAAGAAGGCAATTCTACTTAAAACATAAGCTGTAAAGATAACAAAATTACTTGAGAATTTAACCCAACACGCCATTCCAGTGAAATAACATCCACAGATCGTATTCAATTGAATAGTTCACGTGACATAATTACACATGTAATTTTACCCGCGACTCGTCGTTGCCTCTAATAGTTGTCGTTTGTAGGATTCGACGAAATGAGGTTCTTAGTCTCAGAGACGTCGTCGTCGCTGCTCTAATTGTTGGCTCTAAGGTTAAATATTAATTTAAGTGTTGCCAGTCGTGGTGCAAGGGTTACCTGTGATTGTAAACGATAGGTTCTTGGTTCAATTCCCTTTCGAGGAAATGATATATTTAATAAATATATATAATAAATATTAGTTCAATTTATATTCTCGTTATCTACTCGTAAGACGGTTGTAATTGAAATAGACACTTTTCTATCTAAATAAATAAAATCTGACATTGGATTTTCCATTTGCTTACTAAATTCGCTACAGTACGTATTTCATAGTAAATTATAGTTAAAGTGGAATGTAGTAAAATTGACAGATAAACATAGGGGATGGTATGTTTGTGGTGAACGCGATAGTAGTGAATTCAATTCCCGTACAAAAGTAAATTTAAAAAATTGAGATTTGAATGCACTATGAATTTCTAATCTGTATGTTGTTTAATAAGTAAATGTTTTTCCTAGAACATTTACTTATTACATTTTTCACTGCGTTGGATTTCGCCGTTTAATATGCAATGTCTCAGACTCAGGAGGAAAGTGGACGGAAAATGGAGTGTTTTGACAATAAGTTATTTCTCCTTACAGTGCTCTAGGGCTTAGTGTCTCCATATAAAAATAATAGTTACGTATTTTTAGATATTGTAGAGAAAGTTGTGACTTATAGCTTATTTCTCTCTACATAATGTTAATTTTACTTCCTTTATTTTTTTTAATTAACGTATAATATATAAGTAACGTAGTAATAAAGTTTTACATATATTTTTTACATTTACAATTATACTTGAGTACTGATTGTAATCAATCCTTGGATTCAAAGTTTATTATACACAGCCATATCTCACGGATCATATTTGAATTGCATATTTAGAAATAATATTCATTATTTTACCACGTTGATGTAAACTTGTATCAGATTTCTATACTGCTTGCTTTAAACAATATACGTATTTTAAAAAAAACATACAAAAATTTTACAAAGACGGACTCGATCCCGCGAAAATAAAATATTTTTCTATTCGCACAATCAATTTAGCAAATGACATTGGAAACTGCGATGATTTTTGTCTTTTTGCTTCAAGCTGAATCCCGCCATTCAACACGCTGTCTCGAAAATTGTACGTAGCGTGGGCAACAGAATATCTTAACGTTTCTTTCACCTATACCGCTATATGCGGGAAAGAGCGTGAAACTTCTATTTTATTAAATCAAAAGTGCAGAAGGAGTGTTTTAAATTAAATTGATATGTTTTAAAAGCTTTAACCTTGGTACAAGTCGTAATAAGCAAACAAATGTAACCGGAAGTTGCATTCAGAAACACAATGGTACATTAAAAATGGTTGACAATTTCGCACGCGACGTAATATAAGGGTTTTATAATAGGATAATTGTTTCGTTTTTAACGAACAGTTATTTAGTATGGTATTTGGAAATAGAAGATATAAGTATAAGTATATCTTATAAAACTAGATAGGAAGACACATATATATATAATTATGTCCATCCATCCGTAAACGCAAGGGTTGTAGATTCGATCTTACACGAGAGAATGAAACATTTAATATTTTCATCATATTCTCGGTCTGACTCGGTCAGTCACCATTCAAGACAGAATGTCTCAAAAATTAAACGTAAGAAATGTCTTATTCTTGCTTTCCGCAAGTTCCGCCAAATTTTTTGGAGAAGATGGGGAAGAAAGTGTTTAAAGCTTCTTCGTTAAGTTCGTAGGTTATCTTTGAATTGTTATGAACGGAGTACATGAAAAACATAAATTATGAGTTTAAAGATATATATTTAAGTTCCGCTACTCAACACGCAATGCATCGCAAAGTCGGTGGAAAGTGGGTAAAGAAGTGTCTAACGAGTGTTTTACAGGAATTGAACCCACGACCAATCGCTTATACGTAGTCACTAAGGCCGTACCAGAATGTTTTGAATATAACATATTATTTAGATATTCAAATTAAATATTTATAGTAATATAGTAAAAGGTATTCAAATTTAATGAGAATTCCCTGTAAACGATGTTTGGGAAACACATTTGTGCCGAGCGCGTTATGAACCAGCGATTCTTAGTAATAAAATATGGAAGTCTGTAATATTAAACATATTTCGCTCCGAGTAATTGAAATTACAGATTCGGTTTATTAAATTGACATAATATTTTGATTAATTGAGAAGACTAAAACATGTGGGTGGGGAATATAGAAATGTTATCTGGGCTCAGTGGCAGAAGCGTGTGACTGACTGTACACGCGACGTGTTTGGGTTCGATTCCCACTCAGGGTAATTAAATATTTAATATTTTCGTTTCTTCAGCCTGTTCACAAGGCAAAGCGTGGCATTGTGTTCCGCCACTCAACACACAATGACTTGAGAATTCAGCGAAAAATGGATAACGGCAGTGACTTCCCAAGTTCCCTCTGCCTAACCAGCTATGAACGGGACACCCTTGATATAGCAAGGGGAAATAATAATTAATGGTTTCATAGAGACGCGGTTTTAAAACCCGCTACGATCGAATTTTTAGACTTTAGAGTTATGGGTGGCGAAACTCAAGGCCGCGTTATGTAATAGCAAGATAAGAGAGAAGAAAGAAAACTGTCGTCACATGCACAATATGAATATAAATAAACCTACATTCCTACCAATATACAAACGTTAAATACAAACTTATTATAACATTAATATTAAATGAAATAACTTTCACACTAGCGCGTTAGGTGCGTTAGGTAAAAATTTTGTGGAAAATGAAGAACGGACGGTCTTAACTATTAACATCTATTAAATCATTTAATAAGCTCATTACCAGAACCAAGAAATGATAATATTAAGTATTTTATTTCCCCGAGTAGGAATTAAACCCACAATATGTCTATTGGCCACGAAGACCTCAAGTGTATTAGTTTTGAGATGTATTTTGCTAATCTATTTCCATTTATATACGTACGCTATCCGGTTTTAGCCAAACAATAATTTATATTTTAATATATACGTTTAGCTTATTTACATATTATTCATCTTATAACAACTATTATTAGTTTACTGTTTACACAAACTCTGATTTCCATTAGGGCGTTGAACTTCGCCGTTGTGGATCTAAAATTCCATTGATTGGTTTAATATATTGTATAATATAAAATAACTGTATTTTTTATGTTAGTTTCGGGGACGATTTATGTATCATAAATCCTAATTAAGTGATATTTTTTATAACTCTTTTTAAATAAAATTTTAAATGATTTAGGAAATAAAGAAAAGATTTTTTTCTTGTTTTTCTGTTTATATAAATATAATTAAAATAAGTTACATTTTCACCAAAGTTTTTTTTTTATAACTAATTGGTTTATTTATATACTACGCTGTGGTAGGGTAAGCAGAGTGAACCTAGTGATAATATATTTTGTTTTCCGCTCCTTGTCTATCTCCTTATCCAAATTTGAAACATTGCGTGATGAATAACGGAATTCAACGTAATTTTTTGGGTTTGTAATATTAAAACAATTAGTAAGATCCCCAGGACTAACGCTATCAACCGATCACTAAACATAGAATTTTTACAAATGTATATTAATTATTTGGCGAACACTTGAACAGTGAAAGAAGCATTTGCACGCATGTAGGACGTTAGTGATGCAATTGTACCTCACTCGGAAATACTCGCAGTAAGACACGCGCCGCATTAGACCGAATGAAACACTTTCTTCGATTTGGCTTAAGTAAAAACGTATAATTAATTGACATGTATACTTTAAAATATATAACTCAATTTGAGAGAGAAATCAAAATTTAATATGGAATTTCCAAAAATATAATCAGAGTATTAATAGGAAAATATATAAAATTACTATTAGCACATATTAAGATTATATATTCTATTCTATTCTATTCTATTCTATTCTAAGATTATATATTCTATTCTAAGATAAACGTAGTTCAATTTTTAAACAATACAAGCTATACGCTATCATGATTTAAAAAAAATGGGAAATCTAATAAATAATATTCATTATTACAACTGAACCTGTAACCTTTTTCGCTATCTCTATTAGCTACAATTACAGCCAGCTTAAGCTTATTACTAATATATGGTAATACACTCTATTAGACCAAACACTTTTCTCTTTTAAACGCGAACCCTCATAACTTAATCCAACCGCTCCATATAACTAAATGCATGTAACGCACGCCATTGTTACGTAAACGTATTTCACGATACATTTCATACTGTATGTTGGTCCGTCACTTATAAATCTTGCTAGTAACTGGTGAATTAATCTAGTATGTCTAACAGCTATGTGATATGCTCGACTGCAGAATAATTGCAATTGAAACGCCTATCATTTTGACGTTACCGTGGCTGCTCAAATGGAAATGTATATAGGATGGACAATTGTAGGGAGTGGATATGGATTCGTTTCTTGCTCGAATAAATGTTTATATGTAAATAATTTAATTTTCGTGATCTAGTTATATAAAGTGATATATTAGGGTTTTTCCAATCTTGGTTTGTTTTACACATCTTAAATGAAACTCTTTAACTGGATAATCCCGTATATTTGAATTGTACATTTTTAGAAACTCGAAATTTCGAACATTTTGCAGTAGTCCATAGTCATGGGTAGACTGACGCAACATCTGTCTGTTAGTTAATATAATTACTATATGAAATTACCAAATATGAAAATATGTATTATACCAATCACGAAAAAAAGCCAGCACGTTTTAGTAAACTAAACTTATCTCGGTTTAGTAATAGTTTAAGTCTTAAAGGAGCGGAAAGAATAAAAAAATCAAATGTTTTGGTAAAAAATATCATGAAAACAAAACACATGTATAATTCCATATATAGTTGTACATCTACAATCTGAACAAGTTATCTGTAAATAAAACGCCGATTTTTTTTTAATAATATCAAAACAATAAATGCTAAAAATCATAAATTACAAAAAAAACCCTATATTTGACGTTTGTAAAGAAATATAAATGACTGAACATATTGAATCATGGGATGAAAAGTGAAATTATGAAACTTTAAAATATGCCACGTCAGCTGCTTCCGTTCAATAACAAAGGGACGGTATTCCCTAAAAAAATACTATTACACCAAGTACTGTAGAATAATTAAGCAATTAAAATTTATAAGATCTTTGATTATTGCAAATTAATTTGCTAAATAAAACTAATAGTAACGGATGTGTGTATTGCATGTAATTTAATTAATAATGTACACGAAACACCATTTTAATAATCTTTTTTTTTTGTAATTCTCGACTTTCTGATCAATTTTGGAGATATTTTACATTAATTGGAGGAACTCTTTTTAGTTATCTTAAATTAATAATAAAATCAATGGCCCGTTTGTAGATCATACACATTTTCTATAGCACCTAGTGTTATATAAGCGGCCTCTCGAGCCCCACGACAATTACAAAAAATCCTGCTCGATGGTTAAAGGTTGAATGTCGTTATCACAGTTCACTAGCACTAAGACAAAAATAAAATGTATAACTTATATTTTGCATTATTTATATTAATTTTGTAGAAATAATTTGAAGCGTACAAAATACGCTAGTGTGATAGGAGCGTGAGGTAAAATAGCCCCGAATAGGGAAAAACGGAGCACGGTCAGGTAATTACTCTGAAGCGTAATTAAAAATATTTATTCAAGCGTTAATAAACAAATTAAATAAGATTTGTTAATAACTAGGGTGGCTATTATATGTTTTAAATGAATATTTAATAAAATAAATTATATATATTTTATTTTATGATCGATTGATTTGTTTATAATTCGATTATGGCACAAAAGCGTGTGACTCACTGACTCTAGAATTCAGCAGAATGTTGGGAACTTATGGGAAGGGAGTGTTTTTACACTAGGTTCCCAGAATCTCTCTGCCTACCCTGCTATGGTTCAGCGTTAAGCTAAAAAAAACTCGATTTTTAGTGTATTTTTTATTATCTATATATATAAAAGGACTTGTCCTCACTGACTGAGGTAAGACGCGCGCACAGCCGTAACCGCTCATGGTAGAAACGTGAAATTTGGACAGA
>JAKRZM010001304.1:366906-380063 GCA_036379175.1 Heliconius cydno galanthus | reverse complement strand
TTAAATCGCCACTGATTTTTATAAAATTTGAAATTTAGACTCTTAAAAATATTTCATTGAACACATGTTTCATGGTTTATTAGAATTCACTCCTAAATACGTAAGCGAAGCTGCGCGCGTCCGCTAGTTATTTATATGAAAACACTACAAAGACCGTAAATGTAAATTTTAAAATATAAAATATCTGTTCATCAAGGTATGATATATGAAGCAACATTAGTTTTGAATAGGATATGAAAACACGTTAAACATAACATATACTATTTAAGATACGTCTAACAAACACTTTAACACTTCGTTCTACACTATCTGCCCAACGAGCAACCTATAATGGGCGGCGGAATTCAACGCCGCGCTTTGTCGGAGAGACAGCAGAGAGTTGAAAATATTTTACGTGTATTTGTCCTAGAGTTACCTCGTGCTCGTGCTTAATATTATCGAACACAGGTAAAAGCTAATAATTGATGTTTTTTAGTGAGCCTCGCAAGAATCATCAGAATCAGTCAATCGGTTTTGTAAAGACAAAACCGACTTCAACGCCACATAGGAACAAACATATGTATGTTACATACACACACTGATAAGCACTTCATCCTCCTTTACACCGCACAGTCGGGTAAAAATCCCAGACATACTGACGCTATACAGCGGTCGGAAGCTGAAATTTGAGGCCGCACCTCTCACATCCATTAACACAGTATTAGGTAACGCTCCTTGAAACGTCTGAAACTTAAAACTATAGCAGACGTTAACGAAAAGTGCTCTCACTCAGAGTTAAATAAGTTAAAATATTGTTGTGCTATTTATTAGAAAATACAGAATATTTTAATTGGTGTTTTTTCAGTGTTGAATTTGAATTTAAATTTATAATTAAGATGTAATAAACCGTCGTAGCGCAGCGGCACAAGGATGTGATCGTAACATGACGGTTCGGTTCGGTGGATTCGAGCCCCACTCGAGGAAATAAAATATTTATTTACATTTATATTTTCATTTCTTCGCTCTAGTGTCGAGGCGAAGAGCGGCACTGAGTAAGCACGCAATGCCCTCAAAATAAAGTAGAGAACGAAGTGTTTTAACATCGGATTCTGCAAGGTGAAGCTAAACGGTGATGTGATAGAGTTACGAATAATAATACGAGTTAGGAATAATTAGACATGAGGCCCTCTTCAAATCAACCTTTCATCCTTTAATCCAGACAAGAACAGATTTAAAAAATTAAACCTTTTAATAAAATGAAAAATATATAAAAATACACGTTTATTTCACAATGATAAGGAATATTTACTTAACCAAGAACAAAAGAAAGCACAATCTCGACAAATTTTAAAGAACCACATCCCGCTATCAAAAGATCTCGTGGTCACCCCCGAGCCCTTTTATATTCGTCTCAAAGCCTATATATAAAGAATCTTAGAATTTCCTTAAGAACTTTAGTTAATTACTTTTTCAGCGAAAACGTTGGAAATGTTGAATTTTCGTCTATCTATAGTGGACCTTAATTAAGATTGATTTGATTTACTTTCATTTAAAATTTAATTATATTTATGGTATACCTACTAAAATAAACGATCTCAACAGCTTAGTATGTTGAGAGAAAGAGTGACAGTGTTCAAATATTCTGAATAACCTAAAAACGAAGTGACTTAAATGACATTTCGAACCTGTCGTGGTGAAGAGGAACAGCGTCTGGAAACGCGACGATGGTTCGATAACAACCCGAGATAACGAATGATTTTTATTTTGTTGATCTTATAACACGACAAAATGCGGCGTTTAGTTCCACCACTCATCTCGCATTATCTAATATTTTGACGACACGGAGTGACTTAACACTCAGTTCTTTTTGCCTACCCTGATATTCGGCATATAGTGTGACGCAAAAAAATATTAAAATCTAGTTCATAATACATTAATCTGCATGCAATTAACAAGATTAAAAAACACCAATAGCTATTACGAGTTTCTTCAAGTTACTTCTCCAAAGCTTTGTGAACTTCATTTGAAGACTAACTTTCAGGTGAATATAGTAGTTCGGGCGAAACTTTATAACCTTCTCCGTTTTATTAGGGCTGAGATTTAGTGCGTTATATAAAATTTTATTAAAATAAAATTTATATTTTTATACGACGTGATCGTGCCCGACATATAAGGGAAAAATAATAGTAACTTGAAATATGTACCTATCTTAAAAAAGAATCTTGGAAAATAAGTATACTTAAGAGTATCTTGTGCTAAATCCACTATTCATTGTCTGGTTACATATATTAATATAATTTTCAGTAATATGGCCCAAACCCGACAAAGAAAGAAATGACAGATTTAATACTAGATCCACTACAAACAGAAAATAATACTCTTAAATAGAATTTGAACCATACATCAGCCTTAATATCTTTCTAATCTTTTTCTATTCTTATGTCAACCAATTCTTCCAGTATGTTGGCAAACTTCCCATATATGACAGGTTGTAGGTTCGATTTCTATTGAAGAAAATATTTAATATTTTCATTTTCTTCACTCCAGTAACAAGGAAAGGTATGGCGTAGAGCTTCTCTAATTCATACGAATTGTGTCTCACCTCTGGTATTAAAAAAAAGTGTGAAGATCGTTTTTCAATTCGCCTTTCTGGCCGAGATGGAACTATATTAAAAATATAATAATCAAAAATATACGCACTTCTAATTGTTGTATCATCATGAAACTTGAAACAAAATGATACCATCGAGCTGGTCTTATGATGGAATCGGAAGATGGCTGATGGGACCTTGGACTGTCTACTAATAAACATATCGAGTTTGTGCTCATCACGTATTTTAAATATGTGCCGTTTAAAAATAGTGTTGTTAGTTTTTTAAATTTTTTTTTCAAATAATAACTTAAAATTAAAATTATACGAACAGTTATTATTTTAAAATTTTAAACTATCAAATGAATGTGACACAATATTATTATAGATCCAGAGCTTCCTCATGCGCACAATTATAACTTTGATCCCAACACAAAGGGATATCTGATGTACTTCTAACCCTGACGTCCCTTTTGGGGTTTGCCCTTTTGATATGTGATAAGTGAATTAAAATTTGACACAGTTTTTTTAACACTTTAGGCGTAGTGCGCTCGACTGATTCCAGTATACTGAGTTCAAATTTTATATTATAAATAATAATCAGTTTCACGCTGTATCCCGCACACAGCAGGGTAGGCAGAGGGATAAGGGATCGAACTCACAACTAGTCGGTTTACAGTCACACTTTGCGCAACGACTGGTCTCTACAATTTATATAAAAAAAGAAATTACCAAAACCGACTGCTAGTTCCAGAGATTAGCGCTTTCTAACAAACAAACAAACTTCAACTTTATTACATTAGTATAAATTTAAAACACGACAATATTTGTTCAAATCAAAACCCCAAAGGAATGGACGTAATTAACAAGTTAATATTTTTCTTTTTATTTCTGTGCTAGTTATTACGAAGTCACATTTTCTCATATTTACTGTAAGCTTTAATTTTGAAATAGAAATATTAAAGTCTCCCGTGTAGAGTTACGTTGCAAAGGCAATTTGAAGAGATGGTTCACTGGGTATGGGAATTACATTATATTTTAAGAGAGAAATGAGTTAATGAAATCGAAAATTATGTTGAATATCCTTGATTGACTCATATTAGTACTTTTTTTTTCTTTTAAATAATATTTTGTCGTATACAATAATAATAATAATTTTATTATCATTATTCCCCGAATAAAAATTTGGCATTTAGTAATAAAAGTAGATTTTTTTATTAAAAATCAGTTATTACGTCATTACAATTGGTAGAATTAAGTTAACATCATTATATGTTATGTACGTGTACATTAATTATTAATAAATTATAATAAACATGATGTATATTTTATTTTTTGTAGCTCCAAAAGTAAGCAGAGGAAACCTTGGAACCCACTTTTAAGACACTTTGTTCCGTTTAAGACACTTCCGTCTCCCAATTTCCACAGAATTCTGGAGGCATTGTGTATTGAGTGGCAGAACTTAACGCCGCGCTTTTGCTTCAGTGGTTTATATTAAAGAAAGTCTATTTTTAAAAACCACATGTTAAGAATTCATTACTTCTTCTCTAAAGTCATATATATTTCCACTAAGCCACAACGATCATCACTTCACTTTTAAGATCCTTGACCACCCACAATTAGTAAAAAATAGAGGTTTGTTAAAACTACTTTTTTACAAACTCATTGCCTTGAAATAAACGGAGCGTGACAATTCGAACAAGTTAATTTTTATATAATTTATATTATACATATATTTTTCAGTTTAAATTAGAGTAGTTAGAGAAAACCTAGTGTTAAATCACTCTATCACCACTTCCCTTCCAAAATTCGTGACATGGAGTCGAGTAGCGCAACTCAACGCCGCGTATGTTTTAGAACGGAGACATGTTAGTGCCGGCAATGTCAGTTGCCTCTGCAAGAAAAATTTTATATTTCCCTTGTGTTTATCTTTACATGTGGAAAGATTTCTACAAATTATAAAAAAATAATTAAACGAACCAATAATCAATGTTCTACAAGTCAGTCCCTTGAAAACAACAAATGAGCAAGGTTGGCTGCAATTACCTGAAACAATAAAATTATATTTCTATCAATATAAATAGTATTGTAATTGTAATTCTGATAATTTAATAGCATTCTAATTATTATTGTTATATATAAAGTATATTTTAAATACATATGAAGCCGTCTTGGTTTGGGTGCATAAGGATGATTGTAAATACGACGGTCGAGGGTTCCAATCACACTCGAGCAAATTAAGCATCTTCGTTGTGATAACGAAGCAAAGCGTGGCTCTACCACATATTTCTGACTGTGCATTGTCTGTCAGTCTGTACCAGTAGAGTTTTATATATATATAGATAAAATATATACAAATAAATATATCTAAACATCTATATACCTACATTTTAGGCATCTTAGGCATTTCGCTCTAGTTCATATAGTGGTTCATATATATCAAAGATAGATATATATGAACTAGAGCGAAATGCCTAAAATGAATGAGAAATTACAGTTCCAGCGGTCAATAGCCACGAATTGAATGGGAAACCTCGCTAGGCCGAATCTAATCAGTCTTATTTCTACGGTACAGTGGGTCGATTAATAGACCTCTTTGGTTCTATTTCGACTACTTGGTACTTGTGTACCTACTGACAGTATTATCTATTATAATATTCTGTTTTAAATTGTTTTTATTTTTCTCTTTTTTTTTAATAATACTTATTTTTTAAACGTATTTTTTTAAAAGAGGCCTGGTTCAGGGGTTCGATCTCCACTCGGGGAAACGTTCATCTGTTTGCTCTGGCACCAAGTCAACAAGTATTGCTGTAAATTGGGAAACAGAGTGTCTAAGCACTACATTCTTTCTGCTCACCCAGCTATGTGCGGGAACAAAATTTTCTTCAGCACGGAAAAATACTTCAAAAATGTTAAAAATGTTTAATAAATAGCGCTTTCTCTTGCCAAATTATCTTTAGCCATAATTTTTGGGGAGCGAAAATTTGTTAAATTCTCCCTACAGCAAACAAGTGACAATATAAACAAGTTGTAACAAGGTTATAAGAATTTCGACGTAACTAAGAATATATTGGCTTAGCGGACGGGCGTTTAGTCGGTTTCCGAGAGGCGTGGTCGACGTCGGTTCGAATCTTGCTAGGTACTTCTGCCAAATTTTATACGTTTTCAAAAAAGTCTTGCCATATTGTGGAATAACATTGAAACTTTGCTCAGTTAGTAGGATAGACCGAGATTAACTACGACAATCAAATTTCCGAAACATTGAATGTTAAATGGCGGACCTCAACGCCGCGCTTCGATTACCAGAACAAGGAAAATGGCAATACAAATCCCCATCAGGGTTCAACTAGAAAACAATAACCTTTTCTACATGCCCTTAATTTATAAATATCTCTAATATACAACTATTCTTAACTAGAACTTGTAGGTGGTTAGAGCAATCTCATGAGATGACGTCACGCGCAGTTAACCGTCTATTAAAGCATCCTCAATTTAATGCAATGTTCCTGCATTTAGTACCGCGATAGTGAATAAGATATTCTAGTGGTTCAGATTTTATTGTATAGTATTGTATACAATTATAGCATGTTCGAATCTAAATTTGGGAACATTTCTATATTGGGAGGAAAATGAGTATCGTAACACCAGGTTCCCATTGTCTACAGTGCTATGAGGGAAAAGTGACGACCTTAACTTATTGGGCCCTTAGAAGCGTAGTAATATTTATTAGTACCGTGTATGGTTGCGCAATCACCAAACAAGTTTGACGACAGCATTGACCGCAAATCGGATGTCAATAGATTTACTTTACTAAAACTAAACCTACCGCCCCACCGATCGCTTGATTGATTGGCATTAAGTGATTATTATCATTTTTTTTATCTTTACTTTAGTATCTATAATTCTTTATTAATATAAACGTGAAGAGTTTGTTTGGTTGGACGCTCTAATCTTGGAAACTAGTGGTTCAAAATTCATCATTTGGACATGTTTGAGTCCATTTATCTGGAAAGGCTAACGTCTATATTACATCACAATAATCTTTTAAATATAACCTATATTTTACTTAGTTTTACCCATAGTTCCTCATAACTTAAATGCGCGGTCGTCGTATACGTTATGCACAATTCTTAATTCGCCACACAACACACAAAACCTCCAGAATTCGGCGGAAAGTGGAAAATGAAGTGTCCTAACACTAGGTTCCCTCTGCCTACCCTGCCGTGTGCGGGAAACAGCGAGAAGCCGATTATTGATTATTCCCTACATATACAATATACTTACCTGTATATTCAATAACTTTTACTTATTGTGAAAAAAAGGAAATAATCGAAGTACAAATGATTAACGAACCTCAAATGAATAAAGGACTACTTTTCTAGATTAATTCTTTTGGTAATCGGATTAAGGGCGATCAGGCCAGGCGGATCCGACCATAAATCCCTAGAAACAAATAATCTTTATCGAAAAACCTTGGCGAGTGGTTTTGATTTATTTATTTTAATTTTATTAAAGTTAGATTTTGCAGGAGATATTTTTTTATTAAATTTTTAATAGCATTCCATGGCTGTCATGACTTCGCCGACCGAACCTAGGAACTAGTAACATAATCCATTTCCATTAAGACACTTCCATTCGCCACTTTCATTCCATAAAAAAATATATATCTAAACATTATATTTGTGAAAACAGAAACTAAAATTCTTGCATGCAATAGATGCCTTCCTCCTCCTCACTCTCTCATGATGGCCATTAATAATTGCCATAATCTTTCTTGAAGCTTTTATTATCATTACATCAGAAAACCGGCCACAACGTTGTAGATTCGAATATCACTCGGGGAATGAGTTATCTTCAATCATCATCTTCAAAGCGCTGCGTTGAATTCCGCCACTGAACATGCAATGTCTCTAAAATTGTGACTTACATAGGCGGCATTACTTAGCACTAGGTTCCCTCTACCTCCCTTGCTATATGCAGGTTACAAACTAAAGCTAAAAAATGGAAATTCATTCCATTTATGAATGAAACAGAACAACCTTCACAAAGAAAAGGCTTATTTTATTTTACTTTCGGGTGTCGAAAAAATTGTGGTTACATTTCGGTATGACGACAACAGTGAAGCCAAAAACCGTTTTTACGGCAACCGCAAAATGAGTTAACCAAAGTTAAAATTATATCTCCTCTGAGGTACTCTGAGGTACCTACTGAGGCAATTATTTTCAATGTTACTTTATTTTTCTCTTAATTGGTTGTTTTGATTCCAACTATAAAAATTGGGTGACTTTGTTTCCATTAAGATAAGTATTTTTTTTTTATTTTTTAAAATTGTTTTTCATACTTTACATTTTTGAAGTCAGTTGTGGCGAAGGGGCACAGGCGTTCAACTTAAAATATGACAGATTGTGGGTTCGATTCGCCCTCAAGAAAAAGAAATATTTAATATATTTATTTGTTCAACCTGGTACCGAGGAAAAACGCGGCGCTAAGTACCGCCACTCAACACTCTAACGGGAATCGATCTCAATTAATATAATTTGCGTAGTTTGAAAGAATTCATTCATACAAAAGTGTATATTGCATTGCTGAGAATTGTACTTTTTTTATACAGAGACAAATGTTCGTTGTTCAACGTATGTTGCCCAACGCAACGCCCAATTTTCGAGATCATTGTGTATTGCGTGGCGGACTTCAACTATACATTTTATCGTGTTACCAGAACGAGAAAATGATAATAATTCATTACTTCGAATGGGAATCGAACCTACAACTGTCGCATTTACAGTCAAGTTTTCTGCCGCTGCGCCATGACGATTTCAATATACGTTTTTACATACTATTATTTGTGTTTATCTTTCATTATATCAAAAAAAACATAACTTAATCAGTTAATGTATAGATAATTTTAATTACAATTACCATTTAATGTTACTTCATAATAAAAGTTTACAAAGTTTCAAAATCAACGGCTAAAATTAAATTTTGTGTGGAAAATTTCATCACTGAGAGGCTTTCTAATTGTTCCTTAGCACGTCGTCTATGAAATAAATTTCCGGGAACACTTTTTTAATTATACAAAAGAATTCTGAGGTCCCGGTGCTATAAAAGGTGAGGAAATAAAGGGATGATTTAAAAGTTAAATTAGTGGTTCGTTAAAAAATCTATCTGTATGATAATAGGGGTTGGAAGATTAAAAAAAAAGTTGAAAAATGGGGGTGTGTGACCTATTTTTTACATTTTTAATGTGAATGATAGGAAATAAAAATATTTTTACACTTATCAGAAACTGTGCAAGAAGCACGGGTTCCAATCCTGGGATATTAAATTATTAAAAGATTCCCCTTGCTTACCCTGCTATGTGCGGGATACAGCGCGAGAAAAAGGAAATTATATATATACGAGTACATACATACATATTTTCAAGTGCAAAATAAATATATTCTTTACGTAAATACCTCATACAACATTGTACTGAGTAACATTAATAATTCTCCGTTTTTACGATCGCACATTGCTGCAATAACTTCTATATAGTATTAAATAAATTGAATTAGTGATAAATTCGTAGTAGTAGTTTTATGTAGAGACAAAGGAAAATTACTTTTAATATTGTTTGGTTAAGCGTAAAAAGCGTAGTATAAAGAGACTCCGTCCTGCGGGTTTCCCCAAAATCTGAAATAGACAGTGTTTGTAATAGAGTAGCGGAACTCAACGCCGCACATTGTTTTTCTGGGGGAAAGAATACAAAATATTAAGCCGGAACGATGTATTATTAAGATTATAATGGATTCGATATTGTTAATTTGACGCGGTCCTGGCGCAGAGGCGAAAGCGTGCGACTATAAACGCGATAGTTTGTGGGTTCGATTCCCACTCGAGAAAATGAACTATTTCATTATTAAAATTTATAATTTAAATATTTAAAGAGGCGTTGACTTCTCCTACTCTATATATAATGCCTGCAGGATTCGGCGGAAAGGGGAACGGAAATGCCTTAACTGGTACGAGGTACCTAGGTTATAACAACGTACGTGATACAGCGTGATACAAAAAAATATCTTGATAATATTAAAATTCTGGTTTTACAAAAGTAAGACTTATTTAATGAGAAAAATATTTATATTAAGCCTGTATTTACCAAAAAAAATACATATACAAAGTATATATATGTAAAAGGATAATTTATATTTTTATCATTATTATGAGATCAAAGCCTCAAAACAAAAAGATTACCGTGTTAGCGAGACGGCGTTATTCTATAAGGGGTTTTTATGTTTATACAAAATATATGTTCGTACATATTATATCATGTCTATATTAATATTATAAAACTGAAGAATTTGTTTGCTTGAGGGTTCTCATCTCAGGAACTTCTGTTTTGAGCTTAGAAATTGTTATGCATTGGATAGTAGATAGGAAGACATCACGTATATACTTCCGTGAGTGTAGTGAGTTCTGCGACTCAACACGGAATGCCTCAAGAAATCGGTGGAAAAGTGGGAAGAAGGGGAACTTTAGATTCTGCCTCTACATGCATTTATCGTTTTGATGTAATTCATCATATGTGGGTCAGAGTTATCTCGATTACTTAGAGTGTACTTTGTATGGAAGGGGAGCTGTAGGTAAAAGTTACTTAATAAAACCTGTAAACAGCCTATTAAGAAAATACTCGAGAATTACTGTTTAAATTATAATTAAAAAGGAAATTATTATTTGTCATCAATTTTTATTTCCGTTTCTACAAATACAAAAAATATTGTACAGTAAAAAAAAACTACTGCAGTAGCTTACTGCAATCTATTAATTGAAATAATATAATATATTTACTAGAATGATTTCCCACATAAGAACAGGAGTTGATGGTATCTAAATACAAATAATCCACTGTCACAGGGAGAAAAANATTAGAGCAGCGCATGCGCGAAAGTGTCTCAACGGGTAGGACTTTATACACATTTATCGTATTTATGTTGATTTACATAAGAATGTACAAATAATAAACTATATATAAACCTTCTACGAAAAACACCCGACTTAATGGTGAAGACCGCATCAAAATCCGTTGGGTGGTTTAGAAGAAGAAGAGTTAGAAACAACAGACAGACACGAAAAACGACTTTGTTTTATAAGATATAGGATAGGATATCAAAGTCTATTTTGTATTTTTTTTCACTTTACAATGGTAAATAAATGTACGTATAACATGGATGGATATAAAAAGTTTAAATTATAATTAAAAAGGAAATTATTATTTGACGTCAATTTTTATGTCCGTTTCTACAATTAAAAAAAAAAATTGTACAGTAAAAAAAAACTACTGCAGTAGCTTACTGCAATCTATTAATTGAAATATAATATAATCTATTTATTAGAATGATTTCCCACATAAGAACAGGGGGGGGATGATAATCATCATCTAAATACAAATAGTCCACTGTCACAGGGAGACAAATGAAGAAAATAGAGTTAAATCACTACGATCCCTCTAAACACAACAAAAAAAGAAATAAAGATAAAAAAGATATATACACCTGAACCCGTAAAAAAAAGGTCTTGACACTTAAACAGTTATAAACCAAAATGTTCCAATTTCACAACTCTACGCAATTCTAGAAATACGGTCGTCTCGCTTAATCCAATGACAAAAGGCGTGAGAAGGACAGAGATAGTACCAATAGGTTTCATGAGAGGATAATAAAGGAACAAATATCAGCAATGAGCGCATCCTGCGGCCCATGAGTGTTTCAATCTAGCGTCTTATGATCTGTGTGGTCCAAGTTCAAGGGTAAAATGGCAGCTATCATATGAATCATGGATTTGAATATATTTTTTACCAGCCCCAGCTCCCCCAACCTTCCCCTTAAGTAATATTTTGCATTGCATTAAATTGCATTTTTCCCATAAATTATAAAAATATATTAAAAACTGTCTACTCGAGGAATTGAAATAGTTCCGTTATAGGCGATCAGTTCTTTCACTCAACACGCAATACCTCCAGAATTCGGCGGAAAGTCAGGGACAGAAGTGTCTTTCTTAATGGCAACAGAATGACTTAACACTAGGTTCCCAGGTTCCCTTGATCTACGCTGCTAATTCCCGCATATAGAACGTGAAGCTAAAAGTTATACTTTAAGTAAGGATCCTTATTTTATATTAACTCGTGCTTGATGATTCTTTATCACGTATTTTTTTGTATTACTTAAACAAATCTTAGAAATAGGACATAGTTATATTTCTGTATATAATTCTTAGATAATTATAGCATCAGAAATGCATTGTCTTATAAAAACTATAATAAAAATAAAAATGTTGTACCACTCTTATAAAGGACATCGCGAGAGCGGGCAAAGAGTAATGACATCTCCGCGTGTTTCGTCCACGTAATCGTTTTGGTTAGAATATTTTGTGATATAGGTACATGTGACTGTAACGCAACGGTTCTGGGTTCGATTCCTACTTGTGAAAGTGGAATATTTATTTACGTTTATATTTTCATTTCTTCGCTTTGGTGTCGAGTGCGGCGTTGAGTTCTGCCATTCAACACGCAATGCCTCCAGAAATCGGTAGAAAGTGAGGAACGGAGTATTTTAACACTAGGTTCTGCCCACCCTGCTGTGTGCGGGATTTATAATTTCTCTCTTTTGAAGGTAGGTTTACATACAGTACATTGCCTAAATTGCCATAAAAATATAATATTTTGAACCTATTACCATTTGCTTGTGTTATTTAAAGCTTTTTTAAATATCCCTTTATTAGATATTTTTAGATCTCGAGTCTTCGCTAGACGAATATACAATTTTCCTTTGAAACATGATTTTATTGAATAAAACGTCGTATACAAAAATAATATAGAATGATACCATTTTAATATATCGTAGCGTTCTTATAACGAAATCAACTGTTTGGGATGAAAGGTTGAGAAAAATAACTCACAATCTACCTATATAAGATTAGCTAAATAAATATGAAAATTCGTTTTATTTAGGTTTTTTTTTAATTGTATGTAGGTACTGACTATCGTGAAAAAAGGGGAAGGGTGTGTGATTGCAAAGTAATTGTTTTTTTTAGCTTCACGCTGTATCCCGCACTTAGGTAGACAGAGAGAGCTTGGAAACCTTGTGTTAAGATCCATCTGGTCCCCACTTTCTGTCGAATTCTGAATTCATTACGTGTTGAGTAATGGAACTCAACACCGCGTTTTGTCTCGTTATCAGAGCCTAGAAATAAAAATATTAAATATTTCACATCCGCGAGTGAGGACCGAACCCACTACCTGCCGCGTTGCACGCTTGTTCCTGACCTCCTTGGGAAATATACTTCTTTAAATTACTATTTTTTTAATAACCAAGACAAAAACAAGATTTATTGAAATTAATTTTAAGCTTTCAAGTAATATAAGCTCTATATGTAAATCATTCACACAATTGGTGGGTCCACTCTAAGACCTGTCAAATTGAGGTTGACATTGGATGAAAGTAAAACCCAACCGTCTTTAATACAATCCAAATTGAGTGACAATACCATTGCCGTATTTGTTTGACAAAGGTAAGCTTATATGAGATGTAATACTGTAGTGTATATCGTCTCT
>JAKRZM010001304.1:335567-362839 GCA_036379175.1 Heliconius cydno galanthus | reverse complement strand
ATTTATGGTAACAAAGGCGTGCTCAATGCTCAATGCTCAATACTCAATGTTATCAAGGATATATTGAGTCTTCTTATCTGCCAGCTCTCGTCGATTGACCCATATGGCACAGTTACAAAGTGTTTGAAAAGACAGTTGTGAATTCAAATATTAAATATTGGAAGAATTGATTTTCTCTCTTTTAGAATCACTCTTTATCCCGCATATAGTAGAGCAGGTAGTAAGAATTCTCGTTCTCCATTTTTCGCCAATATTTCGAGACATTCTTTTGTTGAGAAATAATTAATTTTGCTTAGCAAACCCACAAATGCGCTTACATGTTTCTAAATCAAATTAAACATTAAAAGAAGCACTATATGACTTATATAAACTTAATCACTTTAGGCATAGGCGTTTAGACAGTCTGAGCCCGAGCGGACGAGGCTTTTACAAAGTTAATAAGGCTTCGGGATTAAGCTGACTGATTGATCCCTCATCAAATTGCGACGTGCCCTTTAAGCGAAAGTAACTTAGGTGTAATATACTGTAGATAGTACATACAAATATATGTATGAGATGATAGTTTAATCCTATCCTACTAATATTATAAAGTTTGTGATGATGTTTGTTTCACTTTCACGCAATAACTACTGAACGTATTTAAATGAAACTATATAGTAATGTAAGTTATTCATCAGAAAAGCACATAGGCTACAATTTATGTATGTAAATAGATTTTGTATAATTTGGCTTTAATTTAATATTAATTTTAAGCGAACGAAGCCGTGTTTAAGATTTTGTGTCTTTTTCCTTAGTTTTACACCATATCGCGCCTATAGCACAGGAAGAGGGAACCTAGTGGTAAGACATCCCGTTCCATACTTTTCGCTCAATTTTCAAGACATTACATATCGAGAGGCGAACTTTACCCTGCAATTTGTCTTTTTACTAGAGCGAGAAAATGACAAAAATTCATTCCCTATTTCATTCTCTGAGTGGGAATCGAACCCATAACCGTTGTGTTTTTTCTAACCAACTAAAATATGCAAATAGTCTAAACACTAATTATTTATGATAACATAATCGCGTATAACAATATTCATTAGCCCGCTTGTTCCCCGCAGGCTGTGTAACAGGTACCTACACGCCTATTCACAGCCAAATTGAAATTGATCCATGTACAGTACGGCTGACGAGTTATGGCCGTCATGAAAGTCTTCTGACTCGGAAGAAAGAAGAGAAGGAAATAATGAAAAGTAAGAAAAATTCTAAAATCTACAGCTAACTTCAGAGCAGCCACAACTCGTCAACCGTACTGTACTTACATTAATCTTAATAAAACACAAAGATATCGCACGAGAGCAATAATTTGTCAAATAAAAATTTGGATAGCCATTTTTCATTCTAGCATACAAATAGGTAGGTGAAAACTAGTAAAGTCTTGTTACTTTACTACTTTAGTACAAGTTCAGTAGTAGCGCACGAACGGTTTACAAGAGGTGCGAGTTCGAGTCCCGCTGCGTTAAAATTTTTGTACGGTTTTGACTTATCATTTTAAAATCTAGTTTATAGTATTAATTAAGGTTGTCGTGGCGGCGGTAGTGGGTTCGATTCTCATTCAGGGGATGAATTAATTATTATTCATTAATATTTTAATTTCTTCACTTTGAACAAAAGCACAGCATTGAACTCTAAAACACAACACACAATTTTCAAACATTTGGCGGAATATGAGGACGGAGTGTTTTGACACTAGGTTCCCTCTGCCTACCCTATACGCGGGATACAGCGTGAATCTAAAAAACGAGAAAAAAAAGTAATTCTTTAATATTTTTTTAATCTTTGAGCCACACGACTATTATTGTCAACGGAAAACGTATTCATTTTAATTTGTTCCGCGGGGGATTTGCGTCCTTACGAGTACTTAGACTTGATTTATTATGAAACTGAACGTGAAGACAGAAATATGTCAAGAATGGGAAGAAAGGGAATTCATTTGAATTATAGATGGTTGCTCCTTAAATACTTACAAGATTACAGTACGTCTGTGCCTATAACGTTACGCAAATATATATTTCTAGCTTTTAACTGGGGCAAAAAAAGAAAAGAAAGTAATATAATTAATAATACTTTTCATAATAATTGGAGCATCCAATACAAAGAGTATTTTTCAATTTCATTGCATATAGAGTGGCGGAACTCAACACCGCGAGTTACCTTGTAACCAGAACAAGGAACTGAAAATAATAAATATTTTATTCCACCGACTGGGAACCCACAGCCGTCACGTTTACAAAATAATATTACTTTTAGTAGATAGTAAAAACAGTAATTTCCAAGGAATATTTATTATGCTAGTTTGAATTCAATGAAGTATATTTCTTACCTTATTTACGAGGTATTCTAATTCCGGCTTCCTGCAACAAAAAAATAAAATAAAAATACAAAACGCATAAAATAACCCTGCTTTCGTGGGGATCCACTCGGGGGTATGAATTATTATAATTTATTAATATAGTCATTTCTTCGCTCTGGTACCAATACATAAGTGCGGTGTTGAGTTCCGCTCATCAACACGCAATAAAATTAGGCAGTAAGTGGGGAACGGAGTGTTTTAACACTAGATTTCCTTCGCTTATGCAGATATTGTTATATGCGGGGTACAGCATGAAGTCATTGTTAAACCAAAGGCATCTAACTAGTATCTAACTTTATTTAAAAACAAAAAAGAAATCTTATATTTTATATACTTTATAACTAATTTGAAATTGTAAAACCATTTCATTATCATCATCATCACACAAAAAAATCATTTTATTGAAAAAAAAAAGTTTTTTTTTCAGCAACGTAGTCAAGATGGCAGACTGCAAGCAAAAGTTTCGGGTTCTCACTTATATTCAAAAATAGACATTCTTTGCCACCGAATTAAACAACACCCGTTTTTTTGGTTTCGATTTTCACTACTCAGCACGCAATGTCAATTTAAAAAATTATTTTTGTATTCTTCTCTTATGTTATTATATATTTTTTGGTGTTTTTAAATAATTAGTATATAATAAAGGGTGCCCAAACGAATCTGGATATGAAGAAAAAACATAAATGACTCAATCTAAAATTATTTCAGTCATGCAATTTGTAAAGTGAGACAGCCCTATTCAATTAAACTGAAGACTACTTTTTATTTTCCAGTTTACTTGTAGCAGGTATACTCTATTTATGTTGAAATTAAATTATAATTTCCATTTGTAACATAATTTATTATTTTATGCAATTAAAGAGTAACTATATTTAAATAAAATTGGATATTTAAAAAAAAATCTAATGAGGCTGCCGAGTCGTGGCATATAGCGACTGACTGTAAGCAATGTGAGTTCGATTCCCAATCAGGGGAAATGATTTATTTTATTTCCTCTTCCTGGTAAGAACACAAGCGCAGCATTGAACTCTGTACCCGGGACCGGATTGGCTAAGCTTCTTGTGCCTATCTACGCAATATACGGGATACAACATGGAGTTAAAAAAATAAAAATGAAATATCGAACCTATAACTAACACTTACGATTAACATCTATTCTGTATATTATGTTAATAATTACCCACAAAACAAACGCAGGAAATGAATACGAATAAATGCGGAAACGTTCATTTAATTATTATCTGCTATTTAATTATACGAATTAATTGTTAAATTACACCATAGTGGTGCAGTGGAAACATATTAAGACAATGTACGGAGGTAGCCTATTCATATACAATACTATGCTTAACTACGAAAACGTATCAAAATTCATCTTCCTTATTTTATACAGCGAATAGAGTGAATACCTATATTGATGAGTCACTCCGCTCTTCCCAGGGAAGAAAAAAGGAGAATGACTCAAAAATATTTGAAGCATCCTAATGTATTTTGAATTTACTACCATAGCAAGCTATCAGGCTTATTCCAAATATGTCATAACGAAAAGAAAACAACAGAACACCTAATGTATGGAGAAGGAACTCCCTAGGATACCATAGATTCACAGTGTGTGAGGGTGTCCTAGCAGGGTGATGAGTTCAGAGCAGTCCCTGGGACTTTATTATGACGCCCGAAGTGTAGGCTTATATTAGGGCCACTTTAAGATGCGTTTTAACACACGCCTCCACTATCCAAGTCTATATTCTTTCAAAGCTTTTTAGAAATCTTCCCAAAGAGTAGTGTATAATATTAATGGGTCCCAATTGTTAATTCTAATAATTTATTAGGCTAATTATTTTTTTTTTCTATAAAAATACAAAAAAACCTGGCGTTTTTTGTATTTTTATTATTTTTGTGTAAAATAACTTAAAAATAATGTCAAAAATATTTATTGTATACTTCAAAATCGCTTAAAATTCTACCAAGATTACAAATGATATTAAGCAATAATAATAAAAGTCATGGCACCGCTCGGTCTAACTTTAAAAGCATCCATTGTCGTGATGCTGCTGATGGCCGTGACCGACCAGGTGAAGGCGAGATAAAGGTCAGCTATCAAAATTCAATTATCTCATAGTAATGTTACTTGTAATCTTTTCTTTTGTACCCAATAGTACAGTGGTAGAATTGTTTTACGTTATTTTTATGACGGGTACCAAGTTTAAATCAAATTTATATTTAAGTTAAATTTCCGAGTCTGTTTAATATTAATTTTGGTGAATGTTTTGATAACATAGTTCATATATATATATATTTTTTCAAATCTTACTGGTACTAGGAAGAGAAACTAGGGACTACTAGGAACAAGGAAGGAAATAGCGCCTAGTGGTGGTCAGTTCCCTATTTATATTACGCATATTATACAAAAAGAATTGCCTTTCCAAATAATTTTAAGGGCCTGAAATAACTCTAACAGTCAGTTTCTTTCTCAATAAATGAATTCGTATTAGCAGTTCCTAAGATTAGCGCATTCAAGCAAACATACTCTTCAGTTTCTAAGCTCAGTGTAAAATATAATTTTTTGAAACATTATTTTAACAAAAGAAATCACTCTTTTTTCTTTTTTATATTATATAACATTATTTCATACTATTTAACGATAAGCATTATAATAGTTAACTTCTTAGTAAGATGCCCGCGCTCCTCACAATGCAATGGTATTTAGGTTAATGAGAAGGTGCAGGTGATACGATCGCCCCTTACATATTCTTACTTCTTTTCATCTATATAAGTGTTCCGTATTTAGTGAACAAAATGAATGCCTGATGAATTCAGCGGAAAGTGGGGAACGAAAGTGTCTTAATGGGATCGGAGTGTCTTAACACTAGACCTCTGGGGTCCCTCCGCCTAATCTGGTATATTCGGGATAAAGCGTAAAGTGAAAAGAAAAATAGAGATATTAAAAAACAGCATTAAATCAGCTTCACGCTGTATCCCGCATACTGCAGGGTAGGCAGAGGGAACTTAGTGTAAAACACTCCGTTCCCCACTTTCGGATTTGCCAAATTTTGGAGGCATTGTGTGTAGAGTGGCGGAACTAAACGCCGCGCTTTGCCTCGACACCAGAGCGAAGGATTGAAAATATAAATTTAAATAAATATTTCATTATCATCAAACCCACAAGCAATCGATTTTACAGCCACATTTTGTGCCCATGCGCCACGAGTGGCCTTTCTTTCTTTCCAAAAACTCTTTACCCACCACAAGCCGAAAGAACCAAAATCACTTTGTACTTTGAAATTTTCTTCTAAGCTGCATTAAGAAAGTAAGTGGATTTTCATGCGAGGAACTAGTTTCTAAAGCGCGGTCGCTCGTTCGTTCGGCCTTGCTTGCTCTTGTGTTGCTCTTTTACTATATAATAATTTAAAGTAGAACACATTGAACCGAAAATCTATATTGGCTTGTGATTTGAAATTTTTGAGAAACGAGAGTATTTCCTTTTGAAAGCCATTGTAGGGTCTTTTGAGCTGTAATATAATATTTTTATAGTTTAAGCGGGTGAATTGAGATGTTTTATATAAAAAGAATAAACCATCGTAATGTAGCGGTGTTAACGTGACGTTTGTGAGTTCGATTACCATGTGTTATTTCGGAAGAATCAATTACTTTAATTTCTTCGCTTAGCACTTGGTTCCCTCTGCTTATACTGCTATTTGCTAGATACAGAATGAAACTTAAAAAGCAGTCTGTAGCTCATAAGCCCAAACCATCTTTTATGTCATCCAAATCGACGGCCGTAAGCCTAGGTTCGAGTCTTGCAATGGACGCACTTACCGCCAACAACATTCTCTCAAGCAGTTTTTTGAAGCAATAAAATCAGGGAAGTCAAAAAATATAACGAAAAAACCAAGATGAGCTTGAATCCACCACCACTACTGAAAACATCTCACCTACACGTCTTAACCTGAAGAATATAATATAAAAATGATGAAAAATGCAAAAAATATAGTAACTCTTAACATAGTTCGTACTAAATTGTCCTTGTAAAGATACCTTTTCCATAGCAACCTCATCTTATTTCCTGAAGGGACGCAGTGAACCCTAATGATCAATAGATATATACAAGCCTCAGAAACATTTTATTCTGTAATATGTTCGAAGATCAAATATGCAGGATATTCGAGAAAGGTATGAGACTCATTAAACAGGATACTAAATTTATGGAGAAGGAAGAAGTTTCATTTTTTTTATGAATTAATTAAAATAAAAGATCATTTTAATAAGTGATGACACATTTACCTTCGTATACAAATATACTAGTCAGCAAAAATGCGGTAGTAATTCAATACTAATATTACAAAGCTGAAGAATTTGTTTGGTTGGACACATTTATCTCAGTAACTATTTTAAAATCAGCTTCATGCTGTATCCTTAACATAGAAGGATAGGCAGAGGGAGCCTAGTGTTAAGACATTCCTCTCCCTTTTCGCTTTCAGCCAAATTCGGAAACATTTCATTTCCTCAAGTGGAAATCGATCGATTAATTTTTAACAAAAACAAAAACCGACTTCTAACAACGAACTAAAAAGTGAAAAATAATTATATAAAGATTTTANGTAACGTCTTGGTTTTAATCTAGAACAGTATACCGTTACAGGTACCTACCTCGCCTCGTAACGTAGACGAAGTGCAAGGAATAATGGCGCACCCACCGTCACTCATTGACCCAAATACCAAGAAAGGGAATTCTCATTTGTTCGAAAATGCTTTGAGTGTTCGCAATCAAATAATGTGTGGACTTATATAGAGTTAATAAGTATATATTATTGAGGCCAGTCGGGGAGGCACAAGTGTGACTGTAAAACCGACTGGTTGTCGGTTCGATCCCCACTCGAGAAGATGAAATATTTATTTAAATTTATATTTCCTTTTCAGCGATCTGGTGTCGAGGCAAAACGCGGCGTTGAATTCTGCCACTCAAGTGGAGAACGGAATGTCTTAACACTAGGTTCCCTCTGCCTGCCCTGCTGTGTGTGGGATACAGCGTGAAGCAAGAAGCACGAAGATTTTTTATTTTAAAAAAAACCTTGTCAATCTGTCAAAAGCAGTTCTTATCATAAATATTTATATGGGAACAGCCACTTAATGGGTTTCAAGTTGCATATTTTTGTATACTTATTTATTTATCTTAATTGCTAACGTAAAGGAAGTACTCGTAAGTAAGCCTTGGAGATGGAAACAGATTATGTTATGAATACTTTTAAATAGATAATAGATGTTTAAGTAGTCTTCTCTTTTAGTTATCTTCTGGTGATAATGAAAAATATTTGTGTTTTTTTACAACTTTACAGTTTATCCCGCATATATCAGGATAACAGATGACCAAACTTATGTCAAGACACTATGTTCTCCGCTTTCCGTCCGGATGCGTGACTCAACCTTTCTCTTATCAGTGCAGATAAATGAAAATAATTCATTCCCCGAATGAGGATCCAAGCCTCAATCTTTGTGCTTAAGTCACATACCCACTACGCCAAGACGGCCTTGGCTTTTAAATTGGAACCAGTAGTTAACGAGATTCGTGCATCCAACCAAATAAACACTTCAGATTTATAATAAAAAATACAGATTTAGAAATTCAATATATTTCTAATAGTAATTATAATTAAAAAAAAATAAAGTATTACATAAATATTTTTCAACTTATTAAGTAACCTTTAGAAAAGAGCAACAAATATCTTGACTTTGAAAGAATCAAATGATGTAATCACTAATTGCAATAGATATTACCGAGAACCGTAGTTTTAACTAAAGTTTTTTGCCCGCTTAAGTTTTTGTACCTTTTGAGTTAAACCTAAATTCATTTCTGGATTATTCTTTCATTTGTTTCATTATAAATTGCTAGGTGCAATAAAAATAAGTTATAATAAACGAATACAAAGTTTGATGCCAGTCAGCCAAACGCGACAGGTTGTGACCTATGTGGCAGGTTAGGCTCCTGCCTAACCTGCCACATGCGGGATGCACCGTAAAGCTGAAAAAAAAATTCAACATTGCTCGATGACACCGTATAGCTCGATTGATCATTAACGAGAATGCTTTGACGATATCTATAACTAAAATGTGTTTCCTTAATTATGGATACTCTAAAAAATATCAGAATATAAGCAATTATAGTATTTGTCTCCAAATTTTGTCGCTTAGATAGAAAAACCATAGTATTAATATAATATATTTCACATTTGCTATTCAATCAAAGACTATTTATCTATCTATCTATAGAACAACCTTAGATTTTTTTTTATAACAGGGTATGCAGAGATAACCTGGGAAACCTAGTGTAAAAATGCTTCCTTTCTCCACTTTCCGCCGAATTCTTGTGGCATTGCGTGACTAGTTGCGTAACTTAACGCCACACTTACGATTTATTTCATCTTGGCTTCAAGCTCTATGCCGCTTAGTAGAGTAGAGAATGAAGACCCAGTGTCACTCTTTTCCCCGATTTCCAAACTTTATGCAGCGTTTAACTCATCAAATAGCCAAAAATTGGGATTTGAAGTCAAACCTCTTTTACGGCCATCATGGCTATAATTGGCACTATTAAAATACATAACTTAAACAATTTTAAATTAATATTCGAATATATATTTAACACATGAATAACAATGCCGAATATTTCTTTAAATTAATAATTTAAATTCTGACGAGATACACGAAATTACTTCTTTAATACAAAATTTTATTCGTCAATAAGCAAAATCTGATTTAGGGCTGCCAATTAATTTTAAGCGGCTAATTGATAATTTAATTATTTATTAAAATTGATTGTTCTAGTAAGAAATTAATTAATAGACTAGTCGTCACCCGCCACTGACTTTAACTGTGCTGTTTTAGATTCGAGTCACAAAGTCAACTAGTCAGAATATATATTATTCTAACATTTTGCCACTGAGTCAACACGGAGAATTTGACGGAAAGTGAGGAAATAAAATGTCTTAATGGAAACAGAGTGTCTAATTGTCTAATCCAAGATTTCTAGGTTCTCTCTCCTTCTCTCTCCTTCCTGCTATGTTCAGGAAACTGCGTGTACATATGATAGTATAAGTAAATCAAGAAGCGCTTTATACAACTTTACTTTATTACATATCGAAGCATATCGATTAAGGCCAAAAGCTATAGGCTATGTAAAAGGTGTATGTATCTTAGATATATTACGAGAGGATAAGCGAATTTAATATTTAAGAAGGTTCATCGTACACCTACACGCACGAAGTGAACTCTACACCTGATAGAGTTTAATAGTAAAATGTATTTAATTAAGGAAAACATAGGGTGGCGGCATAGTACCTGATTCTAAACGTGACCGTCATAGGTTCTATTCCCGAATTCCCCCACATTAATTATTTTCATTTCTGATAACATGACGAGGTGCGGCGTTGAATTCCGCCATTCAACACTTAATGTATCGAAAGTAGGGCGAAAAGAGAAGAAATAAGTACTCTACATGCGGTATATAGTCAACACCTATAATAGTAAAATAAAAGTGATTTACATTTTTTTAACTTTTTTATACTATTAAGATTGCCAATGCAACCCTATATGTGGCAACCCTAATAGAAAAAAATTAAGTACAAAAAATTTATTTTATTCTCTTGCTTCTCGCTGCAAATACATCAGGATAACAAACTTGTTTTCAACATGACGCGTTTTCCAACATAGCAGGGTAAAGAGAACTCTCTCTTGCTAGCTACTCAGCTAGTATCAAAACATTCCACATTTCATCTCAAATCTCGTTGCTTTTCGGCTTGCCCGAATGAACCGTAAATAATTTAATTCTATATTCCCGACCTAGGATCGAACCAACTAACGCCGTATCGCTGCACCACAACAACCTCAAACACCCAAATAAGAAAATCAATAGCTTTATTTTTCAGTTTCATCCTGTATCCCGCATATAGCAGGGTAGGCAGAGGGAACCTCTCTCTCTGTTCCCCATATTCCTCAAAGACATTGCTTGTTAAATGGCAGAGCGAATCTTCCCAGAGCGAGTAAATGAAAATAGTATTCTCTATAATGAGAATTGAACCCACAACCGTCGTTTTTACAGTAAGACGCAGTGCTGCTGTGCCACGACGGTCCAAATCAATAACTAATATAATAATTTACTAAACCAACACACAAACGCATTCATTGAAACAGTCAATATCAATAAAAACATAATAATATAAACAATGGTCTATTCATACATACATGTGACTATAACTCGGGAACTGTTGTTGCTTCTAACTAAGATAGAATCAATTAATCGATCTGTTTGTAAACAGGAATTAAATTGAATTCACCAATAGACGTCTATTTGCTTGTACGGAGTTTATCTTAAATGTATGCGTATATCCTTTGTATCTATATTAATATTATAGAGCTGGAGACTGTTTGGTTGAATGCGTTAATCTCAGGAAGCTTTAATTTATATGGAAAGAGAATGGAGTGGACGGTTGTAGGTTCAATTGGGGAAGTGAAATATATAATATTTTCATTTTCTCGCTCGGATAACAATCAAAAGAATTCGGCGGGAAGTAGGGAACGGAAGTGTCTTAACACTAGGTTTCATGGTTCCCTTTGCGTACCCTTATTGAAGTCGCAATCTCGGAGAGTTTTGACACTAGCATGCTTTTGCCTGTCAAAACAAGTATGCGGAAAACAGCGCAAAAGAGAAAGAAATCTTAATTTTAAAATGCGAAATAATTAATAATTCTAATCAAGATGTATCCCGCATTTCGCATCTCCGTCACTATAACGAAGTAGATGCGTAGATGCAAAAAAATTGTGATAATTGAAGTCACATGATTGTCTACTCTAAATGACGCATTCAATATTTTCTTTAGAGGCCGTCGTGACTCAAGTGCACAAACGTGTCACTGTAAATGTACCGCTTATGAGTTCGATTCCCAGTCTCGGGAATTAAATAATTAATATTTTCAATTCCTCGTTCTGATAACGAGGTACAGCGCGGCGATAAGTTACGCCAATCAATTTAGCGGAAAGTAGAGAACGCAAGTGTCTTAATGGAAATAAAGTTATTTTTCACTAAGTTCCCAGGTTCTCTCTGCCAAGTTATCCTAATGTCTTCTTTACCTCTTACCTTATCCCCCATAAGGTAGGAGGTAAAGAAGACATAGGATTAAGACATTCTGTTGTGTGGCGGAACTCAACGATGCGATATTTACCAAGGCGAGCTAATTTTTGTACATTTTCTAAAAAATATTAATAATTCATTTTAAAATTTGTAATATTAATATGGACTCTGAGCAAATTTGTTAAAAAGAAAAAGTAATATAAAAACCAATCAAAAAAACACTTTTGAGGTAAAAACGTGAAAAATATTTATTTTGTATGCTACTATGCTTAAATTCTTTAACGATACAAAAATAAAATAACTACCAAAAGGTCGCCCTTGACTTCTACTGCTTACATTAAATAAAAATTAAGATTAGTTTCATAACCGACAAAAATGTTCATAAAAAGGTATAAAGATGTTTATGTTACCTTATTAAAACATACTTATTTATATTTTTAGCTTCACATTGTATAATAGCTAGGGAAGCACAGGGAACCTAATGAAATATTGCGAATGGAGTGGCGGAACATAACGCCGTGAGTAAATTTTTAATATTAAAACAATAACCCGGCGAGAATTTGGAAAACATTCATTCCCCCGAGCGAAATCGAACCCACAACTATTGCATTTACTCAACTTTTGCATGTGTAGACTTTTTTATAAATATTTATCGTAAATTAATATAGTATTAGAGAAAAAAAAGAAATGTTATCTTCTTAGGTTTCTGCTTCATAGAAATTATTAAAGTACACACTTTCCTTTTAATCAGACCGCAACAACTAACTCCTGTCTGATGGAACCCGTGATACATTTATTGAGAGTGTGACGACCACGACTCCTTGGTGCAGGGGCACAAGCATGCGACTATACACGCGACAATTTGTAGATTCGATTCCCACTCGAGAAAATTAAACATTGAATATTTTCATGTTCCCTCTGGTAACGAGACAAATCGCGGTGTTAAATTTCGCCACTCAACACGTAATGCCTGCAGAATTCGGCGGAAAAGTGGAGAACGGAAATGTCTTAATGTGGACGGAGTGTCCTAACATTGGGTTCCCATATATCCTCTGTCTTCCAGCTAAGGATACAATATAATTATAGTAATTTACTATTAGTTTACGTAAAATTATAATTATATTCACTAATGTTCATAACGAAATTATATGTAGGTATCTATAATTTTATTAGTTGATTTATAGTAACTTCCTTTGTTACAAAATTTTTTTTTTAACTGATGGATAGTAAATTGTAGGAAACGGAAAGTTAAAGTGAAGTCAGTTGACCGAATCAAGAAAAAAAACCGTAACAAAAGTTGTTATCTAATAAGGAATAACAACACTCACTTTTTATTTTATATTTCGCATTATTTTATCTGTTGCAACGTATTTTGCGACAAAGATGTTTTGTATTTATTTTTAAGAAAATTGATTTGAATTGAGAAAAACAATTTTGGCCCTACCGAAAAAAAAAGTGCAAATTTAAAAATGAGATTATAAAAAAAAATTAATTTTATTATTATTAATTATATTAACTATTATTTACTTTCATATTTAAAATTTTACTTTTAACTAATAAAAAGATGTACAAAAAATGGTACAAAATATTTTTCTATTAAAAAAACTAACGCACAATATTTTGATCTTCATAGACGTAAATAAATATAAAAAATAACACGCAGAAAAACATAACTCATTAAAAATATATTATAAACAAAGACTAGACCGCAGAAATAGCAATGAAAAATAAAAGAATCTATAAAACCGGCACAACACAAAACAAATACTACGACTACACCCCGTATCGAAGATTTACCGATAATCTTATTAATTATCTGCAAGTATACAAAATCTAAATATTTTATTTCAAACATTATGTATATCTACTTTTTTAACAAACAAAAAAACAAAATGACTTTGACAACCGAAAAAATCCCGCCCAATTCCACAAAATACAGAATTTAAAAAAATCCACAAACCTGTCAAATAAAAATCCTTGCACAAATCACAGATAATTAATTTCAGCTAATTATTATAAATAATAGATGAATAAGAAATAATAAAATATTAAAAAATAAAACACAAGCACACGCGACGTGATACAAACTCTTGGACAACTCTAACAGAGTGCGCGCCGCGGGGCCGACGCGAGACGACTGAGACTGAGTGCCGCTGCCACAGCCACAGTGCTCTTGCAATCACAATATAACAATTATAATTAGTAGAGGCGTCGTGGCGCAGCAGCCCAGCATCTGACTGTAAATACGACGGTTCTGGGTTCGTTTCACACTCAAGGAAATTAATTAAGTGTATAGTTTACTCGCTTTTGTAACAAGACTGAGCTCGGCGTAGAGTTTTGCCTCTCAACATGCAATGACTCCAGAATTCGGTAGAAAGTAGGGAGTGGCAAACAGTTCCTCATGAAAAATGCGGCAGAGAATGCACAGCAGGGAGACGTTTCTACACAAAGTCGCCTTTTAGAAATCATGAGGTACACGATGATTCGAAAGGTTCTACGAGTCTCGTCTATAAGGGGATTGTTTTGGAAGAGTGGCGACACGACAAAAGATGTTCTTTAGTAGTTAACGCGCAAACTTATGTCTTCTAGAGGTTTAATTTAACCAAGTCATTTTCACCTCATGTGGAAACATTCCCGTGGGATACTTTGCCTCGTTACTAGACCGAGGTAATGAAAATATTAAATTTTACATTTCCTCGATTTGAATCGAATCCACAACCTATTGCGCTTAAAGTGCCCCTGGTCTTAAGCTAATATTATTTAAATAAAAACACAATTACGTCATTGTTACACCAGATACACTATAATATATCATTGTATAGGTAGCATTGTAAGACACGTTGTGTGCTTAACGTATGTAAAATGCATATTTAAATTTAATTTATTGTTTTTTCCTAGAATGGTAATAAATGTTATATATTAATAATAATATAATCTGTAAATAATATCTAATAAAAATAAATCTTTTATATTGTTATTGTATATTATATATTTATATGTATATATACTATAATTTAGACGTATGTATGTAATCATATTAAAATCGTTTTTGTGGTAAAAGAGGTTTTTTTAAAAATTATTATTATTGTAACTAAACACTATAGACAGTAACTTTTATTAACTTTTTCTATATCGTTAGCTTTATATGTATTCATTCGATCTCCTCGACACTAAAATAAGGCAGGAAATATGTCTCTCATTTTCTGAAATATTGATTATGGTTCAAATTTTAAAATTATTTGAGGCCGCCCTTAACACGACGGTTGAAGTTTCAATTTCTCCTCGGGGGAATGACTATTTTTGAATTATCTTTATTTCCCTACCCTAATACACAAAGCACAGCATTGAGTTCTGCTACTCAAAATGGAATATCGTGAAAATTGGGCGGCGAGTGGGGAAGAGTGTCTATATTCCTCCTGCTTACTTCACTATCCGTGAAAAAAATAAAAGTGGTAATCGTGGTAATCTATAATTATAAATGCTTTACAAAAATGATAAATTTTAAGAGTTTTAAAGTACGTACATAAGTACGTTTACCACTTTCCACCGATTTCTGGACGCATTGCGAGTTGAGGATCTTAACGCCGCGCTTCGCTTCGATACCAGAGCGAGGAAATGAAACAAGAATATGCTGTTCAGACAAATAGTGTTATGTAACGACATATTTGAATTCACCAGTATAGCCTTATAAAGAAGGTTAAATAGGTGTAAATTTGGTGAACAAGGTGAAAAATTATAATATTAGATTCAAATTTTATAATGCTAAACACTTATCAATGCAATGCAAATTAAGTAAAGTGACGCTACTTTACGAGTTATCTTGTACATGAGTTAATACTTTTTCAGAAAACGTATAAAAGATTAAACGATGCAGGATTTTGGCCCGCGCTTCTTGAAAACCGTCTATCTTGGAACCACTTTTGACAATTTCTGCCCAATTTTCGAGACATTGTGCAGTGAGTGGAGAAATTCGACCCCGCGCTTTGTCTACAAGTATATAAGAACCCACAACCGTTACGCTTAGAATCAAGCCTCTTTATTTAATACATATAATATATATACTTAAAAAAGAAGCCTTTTTATTCCACTAACGAATGTTATTAAGAGCGGTATTCGTCTAAAAAATTGACATAAAAACCAAGAATTTTCGACAGAAACAAAAATTGTTAACAAAAAATAATAATTAGAATTGTACGCTAGGTAATGATCCTTATTGTTTTTAGAGGTAAAATATTTTTCATTTTGTCTTTATGACCTTGAAGTTATGGATTCAAATAAACTTAATTATAAATTATGACGTGGCCAGTCATTGCGCAGGGGCCCGAGGGTAAAAGCGACAGATTGTGTGTTCGATTCATTTCCTCGCTCTGGTAATAAGGCAAAGCGCGGCGTTGAATTCCGCCACTCACCAATGCAATACCTCCATGATTTGGCGGAAAGTAAGGTACAGAACTGTCTTAGTGGACTTTAACACTGGAATGGTTAAGACAAATCGATTAACATAAGAATCTTCAAAATTAGCCAAGGCGTATGATCTCATTAACGCCACATTGGAACACTCATATAAACATACATACATACATAGACTGATAAACACATTACCCTCCTTGCGTCGCTCAGTCAGATAAAAATAACCAGTGAACCTAAACAAGAGATGTGTCGACTAGCGGAACGATTTCACTTCACAATTCATTGCCACCTTCAAGGGAATGGTGTTAATGTTGGTTAGAAATCTAGATCTTGGTCTTGTTTAATAGAGACTTATATATCCCGCGGCTTTGTCTGTGTTTAATAATAACAATTTAACTTATAAAAAGTGCTGCTTCAAATTCGACAAGTTCTAATTTTTAAAATCTGTCAATAAAACGACTGGATTTTTTTTACAATTAATTGTTTTTTTTTAATATGTATATAAAATCGACTTATCAAATATATTTGCATATTTCTTCCTAATAACAAAGTCATTTTTCAAACAGTTTCCAATTTAGCTCTTATTTACTTAATAAAGTACTTTATTTTTTTAGTACTACTACTAGTACTTTATTTTTTAACTTTTATGAATAAGAAAGACGTCAAAAACAGTTTTATTGCTAAGTTTAAGTAAGCAATAAAAGCTCAAAAAAAATGTAATAAAAAGTATAGTTCTTAAAAAAAATATATATATAATTAAATGCGACGGTTCTGGGTTCGATTCTCACTTGGGAAACTTAAAAAAACATTTTTATCTCGAAAATTTGTGTGACGATGAAAACGGAAGTGTGTTAATGGCAACGTAGTGTTTTAACATTAAGTTCCCAGGTTTCCTCTGTCTGCCTTGCTACACAAAAATATTTGTATTTCCTCACTCCGGTGACAAGACACAGGCACGGCCTTGAGTTCTCCCACTCACCGCGCACCGTTCCGAAAATCGGGCGGTGAATGAGAAACGGAGTGTTTCAACTCGACGTTCCCTCTATCTACCCTGCCACTTGTGGGAAAATATGCCAAATTTGAACAAGCTTAAAAAATATACTATATAAATTACATAATGTTGATGAACCTTAAAAAGAAATTTTCTAAACTCAACCGTTATGACACTGACGACGTGACGCGAATACGAAATAAAATCATGTAAATTCAACACGTTCACATTTGCTTTCGATTGTTCTCTTTTATCATATACTAGCTGATGCCCCTGATTTTGCTTGGTTTTTTAGGGACCTCTTAAGAAAAAAAGGAACCCTTATAAGATTACTTTTCTGTCCGTCTGTTTGTCTGTGTGTCTGTCTAGAGCCCTTATCTCAGGTACGATCGAAGATATCGAGTTGAAATTCAAACTATAACTCAGATCTACGGTCCATTGGTTTCTTGAAAAAATAGTATTTATATTAATATATAAATTTTTTCAAACAATATTACAACAAGGCAATATTTTAGTTTTTTAGTAGAAAAAAAGCAAAGCCTAAAATATGTTTAATATATTAATTATAGATGCGATTCCAGCCCGGATATTATTTTCAGATACACGGCGTTGAACTCCTATACTTAAGACGCAGACCTACGTCACACAGTAGTCCTGTGTGACGTGTATGCATGACGCGCATAACTACTACACTTTGCGCTCAACTATCGAGTCGTTGCGTGTTAATTGGCGGAACTAAACGCCGCCAAACGCTGTACTTTATCTTATTATCAGAACGAGGGATTTCTTCGTTCCGAATTATCCATACAATTCATTCATCTGTAAGGGAATCGAACCCACAACCTTCAGAAGCTGTGCCGCTGCGCCGTGACAATATTTTACGATATATAAATATGCTACTAAAAATATATATATTGTATAACAAAAACATAATATGTATATGTATAGTGAGAAATTAATTAATATTCTACGCAGTATAACATTTAAACGAAATTTCGTGATTATACAACACTGTACGACTTCGTACAAATTTGGAATGATTCCGTAGAGGGGTAGTGAAATATTATCTGCCTATGTGGGGTAAAAAATGTTTTTACCTTCACGTTCCATCCCGCACATAGCACGTAGGCAGAGGGACCCTGGGAACCTAATGTTAAAACACTCCATTCTTATCAAGACACCACCCCCTTTTCGCCGAATTCTTGAAGCATTATGTGGTGAATGGAAATATTAATAAATAATTTCTTTTTGCCGGGAACGGACCCAAAACCGCCGCGTACTGCCAATGCGTCACGATGGCCTCAAAAAAATACTTAGTATATTAATACAAAAGTCATATGCAAATTTTAATTTCCTTAGATGACAGTTTTAAATAAATAGAGATGGCTCTAGAAAGTATTCATTTTGTAGCCTTATTCCATTAATAGATGAAAAATTGTATTGAAGACGACACAATATTTATATTNCTTATAAAAAGTGCTGCTTCAAATTCGACAAGTTCTAATTTTTAAAATCTGTCAATAAAACGACTGGATTTTTTTTACAATTAATTGTTTTTTTTTAATATGTATATAAAATCGACTTATCAAATATATTTGCATATTTCTTCCTAATAACAAAGCCATTTATCAAACAGTTTCCAATTTAGCTCTTATTTACTTAAAAAGTAAAACTTTTATGAATAAGAAAGACGTGAAAAACAGTTTTATTGCTAAGTTTAAGTAAGCAATAAAAGATCAAAAAAAATATAATAAAAAGTATAGTTCTTAAAAAAGCCTATATAAAAGTTGTAGATAGCGTATGTTTATCTAGATTGAATCTAGAATTAAATCTTTTATGACTTAGAGGTCTTCGTGGCGCAGCAGCACTTCGTCGGACTGTAAGCATGGCGGCTAAGGGTTCGATTCCTATTTGGGACATGGTGAATTCTAATTGAACGAATTGTTTTTATAATTTTTTTGAGGCCGTCGCGTCGGAGCAAGGGCACAAGCATGCGATTGTAAACGAGACGGTCCTGGGTTCGATTCTCACTCGGAAAACTTAAAAAAATATGTTTTATCTGGAAAATTTGCCGGGAAGTGAAGAACGGAAGTATGTTAATGAGAACATAGTGTTTTAACATTATGTTCCCGGGTTCCCTCTGCCTGCCTTGCTACATAATGTTTAATGTTTATTCCGGTTCCGAAAATCGAGCGGTGAGTGAGAAACGGAGTGCTTTAACTCTACGTTCCCTCTATCTACCCTGCCACTTGTGGGAAAAATATGCCAAATTTGAACAAACTTAAAAATGTATACTATATACATAATGATGAACCTTAAAAAGAAATTTTCTAAACTCAACCGTTATGACACTGACGACGTGACGCGAATATTAAATAAAATCATGTAAATTCAACACGTTCACATTTGCTTTCGATTGTTCTCTTTTATCATATACTTGCTGATGCCCCTGATTTTGCTTGGTTTTTTAGGGACCTCATAAGAAAAAAAGGAAACCTTATAAGATTACTTTATTGTCCGTCAGTCTGTCTATGTGTCTGTCAAGAGCCTTTATCTCTGGTGCGCTTGGAGATATCGAGTTGAAATTCAACAAATATTCTCAGATCTCGGTCGGTCCCTTGGTTTCCTAAAAAATAGGATTCATACATTAATAAAACCGCTAGTTCAAATGGGGAAATATTTTTGTTTTTTGGTAGAAAATTTATTAAATATATTTATGAAATTATTTTCAGTTTTCAATAGAGAGATGCGATAAGCAAACTCATTTTGTGTGACGTTTTCTAACAACAAACTTTGCAAATCGTTGCTTAGCAACGCTCGCATAGCGACGTTTGTTATTAACATGGCGGAATAAATTACATGTCATATTAATAAGTATTTTAATATATCGGAAATATTACAAATATGAGAAAAAAAAGTATCCTATGTTCATCCCGAGAGCCTCAAGTATCTCAATATGAGTATTTTATCACAATTAAATTAGCGGTTTGGCCCTGATTGCGTAAAAGACAGACAGACAGACAGACAGTTATTTTCGAATTTATAATATAGGTATGGATAGATGCGATTCCAGCCTGAGGCATGAATATACTCTTTTCAGATACACGGCGTTGAACTCCTATACTTAAGACGCAGACCTGCGTCACACAGTAGTCCTGTGTGACGTGTATGCAGGACGCGCATAACTACTACACTTTGCGCTCAACTATCGAGTCATTGCGTGTTAAGTGGCGGAACTAAACGCCGCCGAACGCTGTGCTTTATCTTATTATCAGAACGAGGGACCATTTCTTCGTTCTGAATTATCCATACAATTCATTCATCTGTAAGGGAATCGAACCCACAACCTGCAGAAGCTGTGCCGCCGCGCCGTGACGATATATTACTATATATAAATATGCTACTAAAAATATATATATATATTGTATAACAGAAACATAATATGTATATGTATAGAGAGAAATTAATTAATATTCTACGCAGTATAACATTTAAACGGAATTTTGTGATTATACAACACTGTACGACTTCGTACAAATTTGGAATGATTCCGTAGGGGGGTAGTGAAATATTATCTGCCTATGTGGGGTAAAAAATGTTTTTACCTTCACGTTCCATCCCGCAGATAGCACGTAGGCAGAGGGAACCTGGGAACCTAGTGTTAAAACATTCCATTCTTATTAAGACACCACCTTTCCCCTTTTCGCCGAATTCTTGAGGCATTATGTGGTGAGTGGAAATATTAATAAATAATTTATTTTTGCCGAGTTCGGGAACGGACCCAAAACCGCCGCGTTCTGCCACTGCGTCACGACAGCCTCAAAAAAATACTTAGTATATTAATACAAAAGTCATATGCAAATTTTAATTTCCTTAGATGACAGTTTTAAATAAATAGAGATGGCTCTAGAAAGTATTCATTTTGTAGCCTTATTCCATTAATAGATGAAAAATTGTATTGAAGACGACACAATATTTATATTGATGATAAAAGTAAGTCAAAATCCTATCAAATCAGCTTCACCCTGTATCCCACACAGCAGCGTAGGCAGAGGGAACCTAGTACTAAAACACTTCGTTCCCCACTCTAATATGTCTAAAAAAGAACTCCACCACCGAGCGTATATATAGTACCTTCCTATTTCTATTTAAACAAGAACGTGGAGTTCATAACAGACACATCACTGAGTTCACTCACAAAAAGAGTTTCAATATAAAAAATAGTAATATCGTACATTACATGTTGGGAACAAAAACTAACCGGCCTTCATGTGTAGTTTTTTCTCAATCACTCATAGTTATTTATAATTACAATTATACATATATTATACATACAATGTGTGTTATATGAATCATATTATATATATATATATGTATATATATATATGTTATATATATATGTTTATATTTTATATAGGCATAATAAATATGAACGCTGTGTAAATATAGGGTTAACAATAGTTTTTTTTTTCAACTTCCACAGTGTCCCACAGAGCAAAGCTGCTGAAATCAGTATTAAAACACTCCGTTCCCTACTTAATACCGAAGGCTTGCATAGAATATCCCGCGAATGGCAGGGATTCGCGGGATACATCATGTAATTAAAAAAATAAAAAAACAGCTTCACGCTGTATCCCGCATACGACTTTCCGCCGAATTTTTCGAAGTATTGCGTGTTAAATGGCGGAACTGGCGGAAGAAATAAAATATTGATAAATAATAATCCATTCCCTCGAGTGGGGATCGAACCCACAACCGTCACGTTACAGTCACACCATTGCACCCCTGCGCCACGACAGCCTTGTCGTAAAAAAATATAATTAACACTATACAAACATAATTAGAAAAATCATCAAAAATTAATTAAAAAACTGATATAACAGTTACTTTTAGTGATAATAGAACCTTTAATAAGCGCTATCAAAAACCAAACGATTATGGTTACATTTAATGGTTATCTAAACATTTATTTCTATTCAATAACAATTATATGTTCATTTTATAACTTAATTGCATAAATTATGTATATTTAATGATGTTTAATGTTTATACTGATTAAAGTTGTAATTGAAAAACGTATATTGGTCGTTTAATTTTAAATAGTAATACTCAAATTTCAGTTTTGTAATATTTATTAAACTAATATACTCTCGATGGCTCAAACTCGACTGTAGAGATGACGGCTACAGTGGATTCGATTTCCAAACGAAGGAGAGATGCAAAAGCACAGTGTTGAGTGATACGTAATGTCTCTAGAGTTTTGTAGGAAACGGGGAGTGGTGGAAAGTATCCTACTGGGAACGGAATATCTTTACGCTGGGTCCAAGGTTCCCTCTGCCTATCCTGTTACGCATGGGATACAGCATAGGAAACAAAATTATAAAGCTGAAGAGTTGATTTGGTTGAAGGTGCTAGGCGTTTCTGTCGATGTGTGAAACGAACCCAAAACCGTCGCGCACAGTTATAATATAGTACATACTATATATATAATATAGTATGTAGAGTATAATTTATTGTCATTACATTTTCATACAAATTATAAAACCTCCCATGATTTTAATGTACAACTATTGAGAAAATTAACACAATTAACTCATTTTAACACAATTCCATTTTATATTTACATATTCGATTGCCTTTTAACAGAAGCCGTCAGTAATAAAGAAGACCACGTATTATCAGTTTTGTGAGTAAAGTCAGTCAAAAATTATTAATATTTGAAATGTTATTATTTCAAATATTAATATAAATATTAACAAATAAAAACTCTTTTCTACATCAAGTATTACAATTCCTATAGAATGTGCTCGGAGTAACGTCAGTGAGTAAAAGTAAGTAGTGAAATCTGAAGCTCCACTATCTGGTTCCTGATTCCATCATCAGATCAATTCGATGACAAGTCACTTCAGACATTTATAATGTGNCAACTATTGAGAAAATACGCAAATAATTTAACACAATTAACTCATTTTAACACAATTCCATTTTATATTTACATATTCGATTGCCTTTTAACAGAAGCCGTCAGTAATAAAGAAGACCACATATTATCAGTTTTGTGAGTAAAGTCAGTCAAAAATGGTTAATATTTGCCAAGTGTTATAATTCCTATAGAATGTGCTCGGAGTAACGTCAGTGAGTAAAAGTAAATAGTGAAATCTGAAGCTCCACTATCTGGTTCCTGGCTCCATCATCACACCAATTCGATGACAAGTCACTTCAGACATTTATAATGTGTCACTCACAATTCTTAGTCATTTCAATTTGACCACGGACGATGCCACAGGTAAACGCTAGTGTATGTAAAACGGTGAGGTAGAAATTGATTTAGCTGTTAAAAGCACTTTCAGGCGTTCCGATCCAGTTTTTCTGTGCAACCAGTCGAATAATACTATTAAAAAAATATTTGGAAAAAAATCACTAGTGCACGCCAAGCATGAAACAGTTTTATTTTCAATTTCCATATGAAATGTATTTTTTTATTATTTTACTTAGCCCATTTGAATATAAATACTTTGGTTATAGGTTCGATTTCCACTCGAGGAATGAGCCTGGCGAACGAAGTTTTTGAGGTGCCTGGAGAACAAAGACCTAACTTTAGATTAGGCCACGACTGGCCTCAGCAAGAGATGTATAAAAATAAAGAAATATATAAAACAAAGTTTCACAAAATTCTGAAAAGTATAAAAGTTCTTAAGCAAAAGTTTTGATAAATGCTTTATATTTAGAAGCTTTGCTCACGATCAATATTGTTGCAATTCACTATTGAATGAAATAGCAGCGCACTTTCTACACCGATCTATTTATTTTAAAAAATAGAAAATATAACTTAGATATTTGAGGCCATCGTGGTGCAGTGGCGTATGGCTGTAAGCACGATAGTTGTAGGTTCAATTCCCACTTGGCAGAATGAATTATTTTCAATTTCACACTCCGGTAAACTACGTAGAGGAACTAAACCTATTAACACTAGGTTCCCTCTGCCTAACCTACTATATGTAGGCGATATATATGTAATGTAATTGTGAAATCAAAAAACTTATATGAGAAAACATTATTATCGTCATTGTCGTCTTCGTAGGGCACTGCGATAGAGTGTTATAACAAAGACAATGTTTGTATATTCGATTTCCACTCGGGTTAGTGACATAAGGTAACTTTAAGTACCTATGTATATATGTACCTTAAGACACTGCGCGTCGTATGTATCTGCTATTCAATATGAAACTCCTCTAAAAATGGATGAAAAATGGAAAGTGTAGGAACACTACACAGTTACGAAAATTAATTGAAAGTAAATATCAAAGAAGCAAAGCCTTTCGTTGTCAATCGATATGCATGTAGCAGAGTAGGCAGAGGGAGCTTAGTGTTAAGACTTAAGACTCTCCGCTCCCCACTTCGTGAAATTCTGGAGGCATTGCGTGTTAAATGGCGGAATTCAACGCCGCGCTTTTGCCTCGACACCGAAGCGAAGAAATTAAAATATTAAATGTTTCATTTTCTCTAATGGGAATGGAAGCCACAACTTGTCGTGTTTACAGTCACACAACAGTATGTGTGTAATCTATGTAAGTATATGGGATTTCCATTAAAATATTTCATATGGCATCCCCATTTGCATAATCACGGCGACGAGGTGTGGCCATTCAGAATCTCTCATTAAAAAAACCTTTGTCTAACCCCGACCGGGGTATGTATAGCAAAACATCGTTTAACTTGTGTTGTATACCCTGGAACTACATTCGAAGGCATTTTGAATGAAATGTACTCTATTTTTAGAGAAAACTTTTGTAAAACGCTTTGAAATCTGTTACTTTGTATGAAGAAATAAATTTAATGGATATTTTTTTGTAGTAGTCACGATAATAATCATTAATATTATTTTATAAGTGGGGAACGGAATTGCACTGACGTTCCAGATTCCCTCTGCCTACCATAGGATATGTGTGAGTTACAGCGTGAACCCCACTTTTAAGATAAACAACAGCGATAAAAATAAACGTTTTTCAAAATGGAATATTTACATATTATGTTAAGACGTAATTAAAGCATATTTAGTTTTTCCTCAACACGTGTCTACGGAACGTGGTTTATTCTTTGGAAGGAAAAATAAAATATGGTAAAGATATTAATTATATGTATGCTAAGATATTATATATCACTATTACTTCTATTGATATTCTCTTGGTATAGTGGAAATACGGTAAGCACGTCGGTTCTGGGTTCGCTTTCTGTTTGGGGGCCTATACTTAAATAATTTTCTTTTCCCCGCCAGCCCAGCCACCTCGCTACCCCAGCGCACTACATCCTCATTAAATTCAATTCAATTCAATATTAAATTCAAATCTTATTATTTTTTTCATTCTCAAACATTTTTTCCGTACCTCAGGAAAAAACGGAACCCTTGTAGGATCACTTTGTTGTCTGTCAAAAAATAACGTACGTCCCGTAGACCTAACGAAACTTGCCACGAAATAAGAACTTACAATAGATCTACAAATAAAAGAAATAATCCGACATGTGAATATTGATAGATATTTTATAGAAAAACACTACAAATTAGTAGTTAATTAGTAGTTAATTTCATACGAAATAAGTGCCTACCTGCTCAAACTTTAACTTTTACAAGTTGTACTTCCTGTTAAACTACAATCCTACAACTAATACGGAACCCTCGGCGTGTGAGTTCGACTCGCACTTCACCAGTCTTTCTTGTCTCCTTTCTAAACATTTCCAGTAAATAAGAATCAGGAAACAACGATCAATGTGAACCGTTGAACAAGAAACAGGTGTTAGCGGAAATGTATTGTAATATATGCAAGAATGAAAATTTGCTATTTTTCCATTAGAATTAACTATTACAAGTATGTATGCGCTTAGATGATACTCTATCATAACATAAATGTCTTTAGCAATTAAATACCTTAGATTTTTTTTCAATTTTCAAAGTGCTATAATACTCTTAAAAAAGAACACTTTTTTTTAGATAACGTTTAACCGCGTTTCCTAAACGGTGGACGGTTGCAAAGTTTCCAGCGAGATTTCAAATTCATATTTTCATACATTTTCTAATGATGTTTCATGTTTTCATACATTTTCGTAAGAAGTGCAAAAGCATTATCTGATAATAAATAGTTATTACTGAAAAAGTTTAAAAGTTAAAGTGGCTTTAATCGATAATTCCCAATAAGTAGTTGAGGCCAGTCGTGGCACAAAATGTGACTGTAAACGTGACTGGTTGTGGAGTCGATCCCCACTCAAGGAAATGAAATATTTTTTTTTTTATGTTTCCATTTTGAGGCAAAGGTCGGCGGTGAGTTTCGCCACTCTGCACGCAACGCCTCCAGAATTCGGCGGAAAGTAGTGAACGGAGTGTTTTATGTGGGCGACTACGACTAGCACTTCACCGGATTTTTTTTATTTATCTCACGTCAAAATTGAAGGCGTGACCTTAGGACTTCAAAAAGCATCACGATTGAATAGAGTAGAATAGATAAAAAAACATAATAACCATTAAGATATCATAATCTATAGTGTTGTTGCAATTATACTGCGATATCACGGCCAGGTACATAATAGAAGACCTGATTACGTCATATATGTTGTTTTTATGGGAAAATCTTAGGAATTAATTGGAATTAATTAATTTATTTTTAAGATTTTTGTATTTGATGGAAAGTGGAATTTAAGTGAAAAATCACTCCTTTTTTACGCTCGCTCAAATAAATTTAGAATTTGGATAGGCACATTAAGACCGTAAGCTGTTGAGAAAAATTATGAAATATATTGTAGAGTCAAGTCGTAGCGCAGGGGCACAAGCGTGTGGATTTAAACGCGACAAGTTCTGACCGATTAATTCTTCACTCTGGTAACGAGGCAAATCACGGCGATGGGTTCCGCCACTCAACACGCTCCTGCAGAATTTGGCGGAAAGTAGCGGGCTGTATTAACTAGACTCCTTCTGAAGTGAAACTGAAAAATAATATACATATATTGTCTCTCCTAGAAGACTCCTAAATCGGATATAAAAATTTAATATCCTAAAAATAAAAAGAATATAGTAACTAACATATATATTTTATATGTAATATAAAACTCAATAAAAATACTAATCTATACTTAATATAATAAAGCGGAAGAGTTTGTTTGTTTGTTTGTTTGTTTGTTTGTTTGTTTGAACGCTAAGATCTCTGGATCTACTGGTCCGATTTTCATTGTTTTTGTTTTGTATGAAAGCTGCATTCTTCAGAAGTGCTATAGGCTATATAACATTACATTACACATATATACTAATATATTTTAAAGTACATTCTAATTTGACATGCAATTTATTCTGCCATGTTAATAACAACCGTCGT
>JAKRZM010001304.1:289429-335439 GCA_036379175.1 Heliconius cydno galanthus | reverse complement strand
GCGTGACCTTAGGACTTCAAAAAGCATCACGATTGAATAGAGCAGAATATATAAAAAAACATAATAACCATTAAGATATCATAATCTATAGTGTTGTTGCAATTATACTGCGATATCACGGCCAGGTACATAATAGAAGACCCGATTACGTCATATATGTTGTTTTTATGAGAAAATCTTAGGAATTAATTGGAATTAATTAATTTATTTTTAAGATTTTTGTATTTGATGGAAAGTGGAATTTAAGTGAAAAATCACTCCTTTTTTACGCTCGCTCAAATAAATTCAGAATTTGGATAGGCACATTAAGATCGCAAGCTGTTGAGAAAAATTATGAAATATATTGTAGAGTCAAGTCGTAGCGCAGGGGCACAAGCGTGTGGATTTAAACGCGACAAGTTCTGACCGATTAATTCTTCACTCTGGTAACGAGGCAAATCGCGGCGTTGTGTTCCGCCACTCAACACGCTCCTGCAGAATTTGGCGAAGGCTCCTTCTGAAATGAAACTGAAAAATAATATACATATATTGTCTCTCCTCACAGACTCCTAAATCGGATATAAAAATGTAATATCCTAAAAATAAAAAGAATATAGTAACTAACATATATATTTTATATGTAATATAAAGCTCAATAAAAATACTAATTAAATTATAAATAGTTATACTTCTGTACAAAGAAATTAAAATACGTTGTATTAGATGCACGTTTCGTTGATAGCATCACGCGGTAGCTAAATGATTGATCGTTGTTTACCGCCAACGTTGAATAAGACAAAAAAAATATTTCTGAACAGTATCCAGGGATAGTGGGTTCAAATTTTATCCAAATTTCAATGTTTATTATCATAAGTATCTCAAGTTCTTTTTTCTATATTCCGCACATAGCAGGGTAGGCAGAGGGAACCTGGAAACCTACTTTTAAGACACTCCGTTCTCATTAGACACTTCCGTTCTCCACGACACACCGCGTGTTGGGTGGCGGAATTCAACGCCGCGCTTTACCTCGTTACCAAAGCGATGAAATGAAAATATTTTTCATTCCCCGAATATAAATGAAAACCACAATCGTCACGTATACAGTTACACACTTTGCTAAAAATTCAAAAATAAAAGAAAATAGTTACGGAAACACAAAAACACTCATTATACTAGAAGTCATAATCATTTCCCATTTCCCGTAGTCGGTTAAGAATACAGTTAAACTTCGAGCTAAGTAAACGTGGAATGCCAGCTCAAATTAGTGTTAGTTTACAAGTAAACTTGGCGATATGGTTGCAGTCTTAGAAGGCTTCCTTCAAATTGTATGTAGGGTATTTAAATTTCAACCATATAGTTAGTCTTGCTTATGCCTGTGGCTTCACCTGTATGGTTAAATTGAAATAAGTAAGAGTTCGTGGAACTCATGTTCTGGTGGCATAAGGGTGTGACTGTAAATGGAACGGTTGAGCGTTCGACTCCCACTCAGAAAAATGACATGACTAATATGTTAGTTTTAGTAAAGAGAGAAAACGCGACGTCGAGTTCCGTCACTAAACACACAATGCCTCAGTATTCAGCAGAAGGAAGGGTCTTAATGGGAACGAAGTGTCCTAACTCTACGTTACCCTTCCCTACGTTCCCTTTTAATACCTTTACTAAAAAAATATGGAATATACCAATTCTTTGTTTCTTCAACGTTAAGGGCCATAAGATATGGAGATGCACTCGTCTAAGTTATATAACGTAACTATACTTGACTTCCACAGTTGATGAACGTGTACAATCGCTAACATAATAACTGTTGTGAAGAAATAAACAATTATAATTTCCGATTATTTATTAAATTATTGTCACTAACCTATTTTTTAAAGCCGTCGTTGCACAGGGGCACAATGTGACTGTAAACGCGAGGGTTATGGGTTCGATTTAATATTTTCATTTCCTCGCTCTGGTAACAAGGAAGTTGTGTAAAGTCTCAAGAAGTCGGCAGAGAATTGGGCACGGAAATGTCCTAATAGGAACGAACTGTCTTAACACTATGTTTCCAGGTTCCCTCTGCCTACACAGCCATGTGCGTGTGGAACAAGTTTATTAATTTATTCATATAAAAATATACATATATTTTTTACTCATCTCCTTCGTTTTTGTGATAAGTGCTTTTAATTATATAATCATCTACCCGAGGCTTAGTGGGTTGATATCTATGAACGTGAACTTGTATTCTTTTTCAGCTTGTTATTTAAATTGTATTAGTATAGTCTTAAAAGAGCAATAAACTTTTTTAAATTTTGGGTTTTATGTAGTAATTTTTTTCATCTTCACACTGTATCGCATACAGCAGGGGAACAACAGAGGGAACTTGCTAAGACACTTTATTCCCCATTTTCCGCCGAATTCTAAACATTGCATGTTGAGGCACCAACCACTCGCTTCTGCTTCACAAACTTCTGTTCCTGAGCCACGACTGGCCTCAAAAATAATAATAAAATTATATCAATTTTTATATATTAAATCAGCTTATCTTCTTAACTGCACTAGCGTGAGGGCCTGAAGGTCGCCTCATGCAATGCGGCGCAATCACGACTATTTAATATGCGTAATTAACAAAACCAATATTTAACTCTATTCCTTTATAATAAAGTCGAAAATGTAAAAAATGCACAGTCGCTACAAATTCTAAGAGGTTCAAAATCGTATATAATTAAATTCAAATGATAATTGCATAATACTGACGTAACTTAAGTTATTGTTTGTTTGGATTTAAAAAAATCTAATGAATTAATAATTTTTTATCATAAAAGGCACAGTGGGACAGCGTCCGAGGTTATAGGTTCGATTCCCACTCGGAGGAATTACTATTTTCATTTCCCAGTCTGGTAAAGAGCTCCGTTGAGTTCCGTTCCACAAGTAACGTCTCGAATTCAAATTTGGCGGAAAGCGGAGAACATAAAGTCTTAACACTAGGATCCCTTGGCTAACACGCTGTGGGCGTTATTGTTTTTTTAAATAGAACCCACAACTCTCGCATTTACAGTCACACCCTTGTGCCACCAGGTCATGATAGCCTCACCAAATATTTACTATCACGCAATAGAATATTGTTTTAAATCGCAAAAATAATTAAATGTCATAAAGAACAAAGTAACCATACTTCCGTTATTTATAATGACTTCGTAATCATTAAATAACATAAGATGCTAAGTGTTGATTCTATTTTGTTTTTCTATGACATCTATTATGGGCTTATAATGAAAAAAATCATTAATCAAAAACCTCATCTGATTAGTTAATTTTGGTTAATTGCAGGCAGATCATGGTTCAGCATATACAATATTGGTGACACTAGAAAAAGTCTTCAGTTTCACTTGAAAAAGAAAGAATGACTAAATGTAAGAAAGAGAACGACTGTAACGTTTGGTGCTCCCTATTCTCTGGCTACTTCGCAAGGGACAAAGTTCACTTATATTTGTCATACCCCTATAATAACGTGACAGACGATCAAGTAATCAAAAATTTGATCTTCCAAACGTTCCCACATACGAACAAACAAAGCGCATCACTATCAAACGTGACAAGGCCGGGTCAGAGAAACCTGCGGCCTCATCTCACGACACGCGATCTCTTGCATTATTTAACGTGGTTTACCTACTCACTACTGTGCATCTGTGCATCTGTGAACTTAGGGCGTGTCTACAATTAGGGGTATTTAGACAAAATACGTATATTCAAAATACGTACGTATGTCGTACGTACGTCAGTGGTAGTGCCACGAAATTATACGTCAGTGGTTAAGAGTTATTAACACTGCTTGCTTTTCATGTTCTATCCATTTCATAGATAATTTATGTTGAATGGTTGAACTTTTTTTTTTGCTTCAGGCTGTATAACAGAATAGGCAGAGAGAACCTTGTGTAAGGACACTCTGTTCTTCACTTTCTGCCGAATTTTCTGTTCTTATTATTTTATAGTTTTGCCCGTTGAGAGGCCTTTTTCCTTGGACGGCTACCAAGGAAAGCGAAGAAATAAAAATATTAATAAATACCAATTCATTTCACCGAGTGGGAATCAAACTCACAACCGTCCCGTTACAATTACACGCACGTATCTCTGCGTCACGAGTTGTTGTCGTCTGTTGGAATTTATTACTAAAAAGGTATTTTCCAGCATAACTCCTCAAATAAAAGGACAAATAAACCCACGCCACTCAATATACGCATAGCAAATAAGCTTCTGGCCGTTTACCCTACTGTGTTAGAGGACGTTTTGTAATCTGTAAAATCTTTTTAAAATTAAACAAATACGAAACGAATGGGGTCCTCTTAAATGGATATATACTTATGACCTGCTTTTTATATTTTTAATAATATTGATTATCAGTTCTGTTCAAAGATCGTCGTGGTGCAACTTCTGTCTATAAACGTGACGGCTTCAGATCCCCATATTAACATTTAAAGATAGACACGGAAGATCTTAAGTTTGCATACTTGAAATGAATTTTACAGTACGAGTTCTCTTAGGGGTACCTTTTTTTCGTTCTAGAATTGTTTCGTTCTTCAGGAACAGAGTGATTTGTAACAGGATGAAAAAATGTTGTGACACTGCCTTACTTTTCATTACATTTTTTTAACTTCGAACTAAACGATGATTTGTTTTCTTAAAAGAGTGAAGACTCATAAATAATTTACTTCTTCAAATGGAAAGAGATTCAGTATCGCAGCGCCACGACCGCTTCTAATGCGATGCGAAGAAATATTATTTTCAAATATATTTATAGATATTACTTTCATCATAGATATTATTTATATTATTTTTAAATGTATTAAAAAAAATAAAAAAACACAAAGACCGCAGTGTGTAAACAGCTTAAGGAGAATACGTGTAATGTTTGAACATGGATTTTGGTTAATCAACCGTGTTTAAACACGTAAATTAGATGAAATACTGATTCGCTATGTTTGTTTGTTTGTATGTACAAATATATAATACATTTTAATACTTATTATGTAGTTAATATACCATATTATATGAATAGAATTCGGCTTTTGCTTCACGTTTTTTTCCTTATATAGCAGAGTTGATAGACGGGACCTACTGGTAATAGATTCCGTTCCACACACTACCCAATTTCCAGATAATGCTTGTTGAGCGCCAGAACATAACGTCGCACTTCAAATAAAATTATGAAACCTACATTATCTATCCCTACTAATTGCTTTAACAATTTTAAAGAAGTGCATTTTAATTGCATTATAATAATCATTCTTTAAATAATATGGAAAAAAACCAATGTTATTACACGACGTGGGTATTACAGAAGAATAAAAGAAAGATGAATGCCGTGGAGATGCGATCTCTTCGTAGGATATACGGAGTCGGCTTAGCTGATCGAATCCGCAGTGAAGAGATTCACAGAACGAGAACGTGCTCAGCTGTTTTGGGCACGTCGAACGAATGAGTGTTGAAAAAATGGCAAAAAAGATTTATGACGGAAAAGTGAGCGGTAAGGGAGGTAGGGGGGGACCTCGGTTGACCTTCGAAAACACAGTATCCTAGATACTGGGAAAGGCTGATGACTTTATTTTCAAAAAATAATAGCAAAATTATATATTGATATGCCTGCATATATTGTTTATCAGGGGTATCGTCATAGTGGTACAGCAGTTGTACCCTCTATCTGCAATCACGGTGATTGTGGGATCGATTCCCACTCAATCCCGTAACACAAGTTGCGGCGTTGTTGTTATTGAAAAAGTAATAGAATATTGAAAATTGGGTGGTAGTTGGGGAACGGAGTGTCTGAAAATAAGGTTCCCTCTGCCTATACCGCTTTGGAAAAATAGTTTTGTTGACTAATATTATCTTCAACAGTACATACAAATTATTATTTAATAAATTAACTGATTAATCATTTTTGTTATTTAATAGTATTTATTATTAACATTGTCTCCTAATATTATTAGCTACAGTTATTATGTGTATATTAACTACATTTACTTTTAAAACCTATAGTGGAAAGTCGGGAACGTAAGTGTATTAATGGGAACAGTGTCTTAACACTAGAAGCCTAAAAAAACTTAGCTAATTTATAACTCCGATGAAACAAGTTATTTAGATTATACTTTTTCCTTAACCCTTATAAATATGTAGACATGCATTTCCCTCGTACTTTGGAAGATTTATCGCGACTCTGATATTAGATTGGTGATTTATACAGCTATTTTTATATATTTTTTTAAACATTACCTCCTTTATGGGGCAGTCGGGTAATAAAAAAGTAATCATCGTTTACAAGCCCTTCACTATTGTTATTTTGATCATTCTCTTCGAAAAAAATGTCTGTTGATAAAACTGTTGGAATTTCGATATGAATAATCTGAAAATATTTATTATTATTATATATAGTGAGTGGATTTTTTAATCATTTATTACGATTTAATATAAAAGTTATTGCTGTGAGTTATTCATACCACTTATCCGATGAAACGAATAGAATATATTTTTTATTAAAATTTAAATAAAAAAATTACAATTGGTACCTACTTAAATTAAATATTTCAATTATTAATATTTTTATTTCCATCCAGAGTATCTTAGCACTAGGTTCCCTTTCTTCTTGCCTACTCCACTAGGTAAGGAACATAACGTGAGGATAAAAAATATCTGTAATACGTTGTCGATTATCGTTAAAAAAAATACTTAACCATTTCCTTCCTGATATAACGCCAACGTAGGTTGCAACTTGCAGTATTTCATTAGGTATTCATTAGGTATAATTTTTGTTTGTTTGTTCTGCTGTTGTTATGACTACGTGAGAAATTTGCATTGATTTGTTTTTGCTTGAAGGTTTCTACTATAAAATAATTTTTTGATTTATGTGAACCAAATGCGGAATTCGGCGAAAAATGGGAAACGGAGAGTTTTAACACAAGGTTCCCTCTACTTACCTTGTTGCGTAATAAAAATAAAAACGCATGTATATCAAAAAACATAACTCTTTATTTTTTACCTAGAACAGAAAACAATCCATTTCCTGNAAAAACATCGTAATTCAAATTATCAACTAAAAAAAGAAAGAGGGAGAAAGAGAAAGGTATTATACACTACTCGTCTGTGTATGCGACTGTCGCGCCTGCGCACGTCTCATTTAACGGTTTTATTCCACGCATTTTTCTTACGGTTTTACTATCACATTTTTTTCAGTTCGGTCACGCAGCGAAATCCCTATCCCTTCCAAGCCTGCCCTAAGGAACTTCGTTCCAATAAATTGAAAATAAAAATATTTTTTTGATTTATTTGAACTAAATGCTGAATTCGGCGAAAAATGGGAAACGGAGAGTTTTAACACAAGGTTCCCTCGGCTTACCTTATTGCGTAATAAAAATAAAAACGCATGTATAACAAAAAAATAACTCTTTATTTTTTACCTAGAATAAAAAACAATCCATTTCCTGTCAGTACAGGAAACTCGGAACGGAAGTAGAAGTTCGATTGTCAACAGTTATTTTGATATAAATAATAAACGTTCGTAGCGGAATCCCATATGCTATACATCTAGGTATAAAATATTCTACCAAATATTCTGTTACTCTTTCAGCTTTTTGCTTTTTCCCGCATAGGTAAGCAGAAGAAAACTAGTATCTTAACACTCAGTTCCCCACTTTCCGCAAATCTTTGAGATAACTACTGCGTGTTGAATCGCGTAACTCAAGGCGTTTTGTACCCTATGAGCGGGGAAATGAAAATAAATTAAATATAATTATTTCCCCAAATGTCAGATTTAGTTCGACTACGCCATGATAGTGTATTTATTTCCTTGTTATGGCAACACTGTACTTTGATTTGACTAATGACAGATTTGACTAAAGCCTACACTAGGGTATTAGTCAAGCAGTCATAACGGTAGGGTCTTAAGTTAACGTCTCCATACTTAATTACTTCAGCGATCAAAAGTACGCCGTACAACACACCACCTCTCATTTGTATTTATATACTAAGTCTAGACGGAAGGATTTTGTTATTCAACGAGAAATATAAACTTAATTATTTTACTAAGAAACTGACGTAAGTTCACTTCCAGCCAACAATTTAATCAAGAAAATAACAGGATCAAAAAAAGCACGATTAAAGTCCGTGGCGTGAAAGACTACATAAATATAAAGAAAAGTATTCAAAGAACAACATTGATGCCAGTCGTGGCGCAGAGGCAAAAGCGTGAGACTGTAAACGCGACTGGTTGTAGGTTCGATTCCAACTCGAAGAAATTAAATATTTTATATTTTCATTTCCTCGAGGAGCTAAAAAAGTTGATTTAAAAAAAACTAAGTTAATAATTTAATAGAGAAGCCAAACATTTTCCACGCGTTCTGAGTTAAAATACAAGAACTTGATATGAACATTTCTGTACGGGTTTTTAATTAATTTTCTTACGTAATATTAACATAATGGTTACCCAGCTAAATATGAACATTCTTTTACACTCACAAACCCTGCCTATAGAGGGTTTGGCGAGAAAAATCTACCTTTAAGACTCGGTTGTCTAAGTACCTATGTAGAAACTTAATTCAATTAAAATCATTCTCCCAACCAAGTTTGAACCCAAAACCATCATATGTTACCGATGATAATTCAAAATATATATTTTTTATAATCGAATTGAAATGTTATCTTCGTATTTTTGATATCAAACTCTATCCGAAAGGCCAGTCGTAGCGTAGAGTCACTTACGTGAGACTAAACGCGACAGGTTCTATTCCTACTTGAGGAAAATGAAATATCTAATATTTCCATTTCCTCGTTCTGGTAACAAGACAAAGCGCGGCGTTAAGTACCTCCACTCAATACGCAATGCCAAAAGAATATATCTTATAATACCCACGTTTAGATATATATATCTTCTTTATATATTTACCACGAATTATAGGTAAAAATTACAAAAAAAAACTAATTAACATTAAATGACTTCTATACAACATTCCATGTTAAGTCTGACTAAGTATTTCATACGGAACCCTCAGTGCGCTAAGTACTCTCATTTCGAAGGTAAACAATTCTCGTTTGTTCCTTTTATGTTTATGCCCAAACCGCCTTTGAGGGTAATTAAAATATAAACCGTAAGGGCAATTCAAATAAAAAGGTAATTTTGACTGTGGCAATTATTTAATATGTTTGGAGGTAATATTTTGACGATATAGACTAATATAGGTATGTATATGTTTAAATTTAGGTTTTTTTTTATAACTTTAAGAGTTTTCCGCTTAGCAAGGTAGGCAGTGAGAAGTAGTGGTAAGACACACAGTTCTCCACTTTTCGCCCAATTTTCCAAGTCGCTTGTCCTCTTGACTTTTTATCACAGAGAAGAAATTAAATAACCGTTCCGTGTACAGGCAAATGTTGTGCCGCGGCATCATTAAGTCTAATATTTGGAAATAGGGGAATATTATTTCCAAATATGAAGAAATGAATGAAATAACATCTCTAACACAATAGATGTGAGTTCAATCCTTATTTGAGGGAATTAATTATTCTGGCGTGGCGTTGACTTTTACCAATCAACACATATATATTCCGGATAAAGTTTGAAGCCGATATTTCTAATAATATAATAATATTAAGAATTCTAATATCCATGTAGTTTATGTTCATTGATCCAAGCATCATCCGTCATCCTGACGGCCTGATAAATGGAAATTTTATCGGACAACTAACTTTGCGGATGCGGATGTGGATGTGGATGTGGATGTGGCGATAAGACTTGCGAAATTGAGGGTTTGTCGGATAGTTCTGTGTGAGATAGCCAAATTGGACTATTCTTCTTTTAAACACATTTATGATATTAATGTAGATATTCGTAGTGGAATCTGTATCTTTTGTTTGTTTGTTTTTCTTAATTCAAACTCATTCCAATTTTTAAAAAATGCCTAAATTTCAATTTAAACATCATTACAGCTTAGTCTTTTTTAGGTTCACATTGTATCTCGCACATAATTTTAAGACAATCCATTCCCTTTAAGACACTTCCGTTGCCCAATTTCCACTGAATACTAGAGGCATTATATTTTGAGTGACAGTACTTAACTCCGCGGTTTGACTCGAACAGAGCGAAGAAAAGAAAATATTAAATATTACATTCCCACCAGTAAGAGTTAAGTACGATCGTTTGCCTTGTCTTTTCCCATAAAATAAAAGGAAAAGTCAAAATATTAAAAATATACAATCGTCGTGTTTACATATACCGCAAAGCAGGGCAGGGAGAGAGAACCTATTATAAAAAAACGTGAGTGGCGAAACCCAACGTCGTGTTCGTCGTTTGTCGTTCGTGTTACCACACTGAAAACCGAACTTACAACCACCAAGCGCACCAAGGCGGCGCATATAAAAGAAAACATTAAAAGTTTAAGTTGTTATTATATGAAAACAAAAAATCTAATATAACAATTATCTCACCTAAAATTTCAAAGCTAAATCATTCGTTAACTTTCAATCATAGTTATTAAAATACAACCTTATTGAACTAAATCGTAGCTGATTTAAATCATATACCATTCCATACAGATTTGGACATGGTATTAGTAATTCTACGTGAATATCCAAAGGAATATCAGCATTAATCATATAAATGAGGCCATTCCCTTACAAAGTGTCACAAATTATTCCCATAGTTCAAGATGCTATCTTCTGTTGAATAAGCGTCTTGCGATCTTAAGTATTAAGTCAGCTGTAAGGTACCCATTTAAAAAAATAGTTCTTATGAGAAATGTTTAAATTTAGACGAAATATTATATTGGAGATCGCTGCGTGAGAACGCGAGGGTTGTGTTTTCTGATAAATTACTTTGTTTATTTAGTTATAGTAACAGGATATAGTACGGCGCTGAGTTCCACAATTTCTTGAAAATTGGACCGAAAGTGAGGAACGGAACGTCTAACATCAGGTACCTATGTTTATCCTGCTATATGGAGGAAAACTACATCAAATTTCAGCATTTTTTCAACTTTTCGCTTCTATCCCTCATACAAAGGTAAACTGGGAAATGCAGGAAATAGTGTTCAGACACTTTGTTATTTGCTCTCCGCCCAATGTGTTCCATCATCTGGACATCGCAACCGTCGCGATTACCAAAAGACTCTAAACACTACGCAACGATAATTTTGAATAAATATATGTAGCTATACCTGCTGTATATTTATTGTTCTTAATTTTAAATTATATATATTTTATAAAAAATAAAAGTGCAAACAGTTCGTAAGAGGTTATTATAAAAGAGATTTACGGCACGTTTTCAGAACAATTGAATCAATCAAAATTATTGCCATTATTTTCAGAAATAAAGCATAATTAAAATTAATTTCTTTTCAAATAATTACTAGACAATATTTTACAAATGCATATATATTTTTCAGCGTCACGCTGGCTGACTAAATCTAGTGTCAATTAAAGGCATTGCGTGTAGAATGGCGGAATAACGCCGTATGTCCTTTTACCATAAATAGTTAAAAAATCTAATAAGTCTATTGAATGCATCATTATNACACTTCCGTTGCCCAATTTCCACTGAATACTAGAGGCATTATATTTTGAGTGACAGTACTTAACTCCGCGGTTTGACTCGAACAGAGCGAAGAAAAGAAAATATTAAATATTACATTCCCACCAGTAAGAGTTAAGTACGATCGTTTGCCATGTCTTTTCCCATAAAATAAAAGGAAAAGTCAAAATATTAAAAATATACAATCGTCGTGTTTACATATACCGCAAAGCAGGGCAGGGAGAGAGAACCTATTATAAAAAAACGTGAGTGGCGAAACCCAACGTCGTGTTCGTCGTTTGTCGTTCGTGTTACCACACTGAAAATCGAACTTACAACCGTTGCGCTTAGAGTTAAATGCTAATTCGCTGCACCAAGGCGGCGCATATAAAAGAAAACATTAAAAGTTTAAGTTGTTATTGAATATGAAAACAAAAAATCTAATATAACAATTATCTCACGTAAAATCCAATAAATCGACATTTTGAAAGCTAAATCATTCGTTAACTTTCAATCATAGTTATTAAAATACATCCTTATCCTCCTCATCCTCCTCATCCTTTTCCTTCTCATCCTTATCCTATCCTAAATCAATGCTGATTTAAATCATATACCATTCCATACAGATTTGGACATGGTATTAGTAACTCTACGTGAATATCCAAAGGAATATCAGCATTAATCATATAAATGAGGCCATTCCCTTACAAAGTGTCACAAATTATTCCCATAGTTCAAGATGCTATCTTCTGTTGAATAAGCGTCTTGCGATCTTAAATATTAAGTCAGCTGTAAGGTATCCATTTAAAAAAAAAAGGTTCTATGAGAAGTGTTTAATTTTAGACGAAATATTATATTGGAGGTCGCTGCGAGAGAACGCGAGGGTTGTTTTGTCATAAATTACTTTCTTTATCTAGCTATAGTAACAGAATATAGTACGGCGCTAAGTTCCAAAATTTCTCGAATATTAGACCGAAATTGAGGAGCGAAATGTCTATAACCAGGTTCCTATGTTTACCCTGCTATATGCTATATGGAAAACTACATCAAATTTCAGTATTTTTTCAGCTATTCGCTACTATCTCTCATAGAAATGTAAACCGGGAAAACCAACAAATAGTGTTCTGTATGAACACTTTATTTTTTGCTCTCCGCCCAATATGTTGCATTATCATCCAGACATCGCACCCATAACCGTCGCGATTACCAATAGACGCTCAACACTACAAATACTACTACTAATTTTAAATAAATATAGCTATACTTACTTTTTATTTATGTTGTACTTAATTTTAAATTATATATTTTTTAAAACATAAAAAATAAAAGTACATACAGAGTCCGTAAGAGGTTATTATAAAAGAGATTTACGGCACGTTTTCAGAACAATTGAATCAATCAAAATTAATGCCATTATTTTCAGAAATAAAGCATAATTAAAATTAATTTCTTTTCAAATAATTACAAGACAATATTTTATAAATGCATATATATTTTTCAGCGTCACGCTAGCTGGCTAAAGTAAATCTAGTGTCAATTAAAGGCATTGCGTGTAGAATGGCGGAACTTAACGCCGTATGTCCTTTTACCGTAAATAGTTAAAAAAATCAAAATGGTCTATTGAATGCATCGTTGTGGGTTGATATCTCGTTTAAACAAATATTCCTAAATTTAATTTATATATTTCATCGGAAATACTCTAAAAGAGTTTCTAAAAATATTTCAATCTTTATAAAAACTATTTTCTTAAAAGATTCTCCCTAAAAGCACGATAAATCTATATCTACAGCGGTAATATTCCATACATTTGCCCGACAGATCAATCGGTCGATCTCGCCTACAATTTCCCAGCAGCCTTCCATTCTATAGCTCATTTCCTACAGACGTCCGCTGGAGTGAAGAATACTTTGATATTCTTTTATAAAACATTATCAATACAAATATGTATGAATATTGTATGTATTATTGAGTTTATTTATTGAACGTAGTGTACGAGTATGTATGGTTTTGTCGGTAATTGCCTAGAGACGCTGATTTACAAAAGAGTGAAAGTCAATATGAAGTTAATATGAATGTTTATTTATATTATTTTGTTATATTATCATTCCTGAGTGGGAATCGAACCCACAACAGTCACGTTTACAGTTATATGCAGTGCGCCATGATGACCTTAATTATTTTTTTCCCATAAATTATATTATGTGAGCTTTACAATAGTTTTCTTTTGTTTATCAATTGTTATATGATAAAAAATATCTATAGTAACAACATTTCTCCGTCCTCTATGATACATCAACAGAACTCTCCTATTTTGGTTATCTTAAATTTTTTTTTTTCAGTTTCATGCTGTATTTCGTATATTGCAGGTTAGGCAGAGAAAATCTAGTACTTAAGACACTCCGTTCTCAGTTCATCACATAACATCACTTATAAATCGAACCCATAACAGTCGCGTTTATAATAGGACGTTGGGGCGAACGATGACTTATAAAATATCCACAAAAATATTTAGAAGCAAATTTCCAGTATATTTTCTTTAGAAATAATTCAATAACTCGATACGGCATCATGATGTATGGCGTCCAATCACCTGAAAGCCGATCTATAGCTACAGCCGCCCTGAATAGTGCCAGCACTGCCAGCCATTATGTTATGTGTGAATCGGTGTCGAGAAAATTGAATATTCAACCCTTTTTTTACTTCTACTGGGATCTTCTTAGGTCTTATTTTTCTATTTTGTCTTCATGGGTAGATTAGAGGGAAATGATAAATGAACATTTTGAGGCGATCTGGCGGTGGTGGTGGTTCTTCGCTCTAGTTTCAAAGCAATTTACCAGGATGTATAGAAAAATGTGAACGTGAAACGTGAAAACCTCTAATCTACATCCCTGGGTTCGACTTTGAATTACTGTACCGTTTTGTCTAAATTTCATACACTGGTATTTAAGCCCGTGTAGGTACCTATAACATGAGTTCATATCACCGGATTATCCATAATAACTCTACCGTCCCGCCCCCATATGGGTACATATGTGGGTATCATTCGTAATTAAAACCCAAGCGTGAGTATTAAATGTGAAACATTCGCTTCGTTGTTTTAGATTGCATATTTATGTTTTTACATGTTTGTAGGTAATATTTATGATTTAAGGCTATTTTTATTGATATTATTGTTTTGCAGTTGTTATTATTAGAGACTGATTGTAAGTCGTTATTATGGGGGGAATAATTTTTTTTCGTTTCCCCGCTCAAAATCGGCGGAAAGTGCGGAGCTCGGCATCTTAATTCTTAACACTAGGTTAGCTCTTAGTCAGTCAGTTAGTCTATCCTGCTATGCAAAAGTGGCAAATAAAATTAGCTTAATAAAAAAATCTTAATGATATTAAGAAATTCTGTATCTGTATCTCATATACATAGCGTTGTAGGCAGAGGGAACCCATCAGATTGTGCTGACTACAGTATGAAGCTAAACATATAAGAAATAAAGTAAAAGGAAATGGGAATAGGAAATTACTATGGACTCTCAATATTGCATAAAAACAAGTAAGACACAATAAAAAAGCAGTTAACCCGCCTATACGTATCCACAAGATGAAAAAAGAAGTTATTCAGCACTCAAACACATAGACAAATACATAGACACACACACACATAACCTCGTCTCATCGCACACGATATGTGTTTTGTTGTAAAATGTCGAAAAATTCACACGAAGCGCGATGAAGTCGTCATTTGAAAAGTTTCATGAAAAATTTTCTAGTACATTCTGCTGGTGTTGATTGACATTCTGTAACTAGTTAGGAATGGTCACTGTGCCTACGGAGGCTTAAGCGGAAGCGATTTTGTAAAGTTTTTTTTTATATATAATTACTTTAGCTAACGTCATAGAATAGCAGCAGCATAGCGTCTGACAATAAACACAACGGTAGTGGGCTCGATTCATATCCATAGGAATGAGTTATTTCCAAGTGTCTCAAAACATCAAAAAGATAAATTGTTTAAAGTTTTAATTATTAAAAAATAGAGATATACGCGTTTTTAAACAGATTCCAAACATTCTAAAGTTCCAAAAAATTTTCACTACAATTTTATTCTAAGTTCTAGTTATCTATTATTCTAAAAAATGTCTAAACTAACATGAGCCACCCCTTATTCGTTAGGTAAGCATGATATCCGGTACAAAGCATCGCGCACGTGACAGCCGTAGCTACACCCGATACCCGGACTGTTCGCTAAACCTTTATTAGTTTCGTTTATGAAATTTTGAACTATCAGAATATTAAAAAAAATGGTTAAGTACGAGTTGAATTAATATACCGAGGGTTCCGTACCAATTTTAAAGTAAGAACTATTTATAAAACATTGACAAATTTAAGTACAATTATATTGTTTTTTTATGAAAGCAAACAGCAGGATAGGCAGAGGGAATCGAAGCCGTCCTGGCGCAGGACGACAAAGTGTGACTGTACTGTTCGATCCCCACTCGAGGAGATATCTTTGCTCTGGTGTTAAGGAAGCTGAAGGAAGTGGCGGAAAACTCAACACGCAATGCCTCCAGAATTCGGCGGAAAGTGGGCAAGCAGATTTGATTTGATTTTGTTAATTTTTAATCTGAAACTTTATGTATGTATTTCTGTCTGTCTAGATCTGGTTCGATTGATCGAATAATTCATACCCCCGACTGGAGATCGAACCCACAAAAGTCGGTCTACAGTAACATTCTTGTGCTCCGAGGTCTTTATTATAAATTAATTGGATATAAATTGGAACAATCGTGAACAAGTAGTGACTCGTAAAGATATGCACTTGATGGCGCCAATTTGGCATTTATACGTTGTAAAATAATTAAGTTTTGGCTTCACCTATATTAATTCTACGCGTAATTGAAGCGTCAATTCAACGAAATCGCTTTTTGGTGGGATTCTTTTTACTATGATTTTTATTTTCAATCTCCATAAAATTTTAATTAGAAAATAAAATAAATAGATTTGTTTTTTTAATTTTCAATATTTTCAATCTTCTTATTAAATACGGAATATGTTGAAAATATTAACACAAATAAATATCGCTTGTTCTCTTACTTAACCAGTTTGACCAATATAGTTATATATACCGCTTAAATATACTTGGAGAGACTACGTGTTTAATAACGTAACTCAACGCCGCGCTACCACTCACTAAAGTTGAGAATCAAATATAATTTAATCCTCTGAGTGAGGATCAAGCCGACGCTTTCCTACCACGCCACGATGGCCTATAAACTACTTTTTTTTACCTTCACGCTGTATTCCGCACATAGCAGAATAGGCAAAGAGAACCTGGAAACCTAGTATTAAAACACTCTTCTTACTTTCCACCAAATACTGGGGGCATTGCGTTTAGAGTGGCGGAACTCAACGTCCCACTTTGCCTCGTTACCAAAATGAAAATGTTAAATATTTCATTTCTTCAAGTGTGAATCGAGCCCACAATCTGTTACATTTACAATCCTTCCGTGCTACTGCACCATATGATGGCCTCTATAATCATATTCTAGTCCTAATTAAGGAAACTACATCCTAATATCATCACGAAATTCCAAATCACGAACTAAATTAAACTACACCAGGCTACCGCATGCCATCAACTAAAATCGGAAGCCAGAACAGCTATCAGTACATAAATCCCTGTCACTGACCACCAAGCAAAGCCAAGGGTCAAACAAAAACACGAAAACTGTCCAAACCAGCAACTTGCAAATCCTAAATGTTTTGTTTCTCTTCCACTCAGCGAGTTTAACGAAATTTCTAAATGGATTTGCCTTTATATTATAGAGTACGAGCCTCTGTAAATAAAGTGAGCTCGCAAGTGGGTGTAGATTTAAAATTGCTTAGAAGTTTACTTTATGGTTTATGTGTGTGTAGTTTTAGATAAATGAAAAATATTGGGTTTGAATTCGTTAAAATAAGTAGTTATTTTTTAGCTTGAAGCTAGTTTTATTAGCGTTAGTGTCCTCCACTCAACACTCTATGCCTGCAGAATTCCATGGAAAGTGGTGAACGGAAGTGTCTTAATAGGATCGGAACGTCTTAACACTAGATTCCCAAGTTCCATCTGCCAACTATGCTGCTATATGCTGGATAGAAATGGAGGCTTTCACGCTTTATCCTGCCCTAGCTTTTTTAAGTCGTTTTGCCTCCAAATGGTCAAATGGTACCAACTAGGTTAGTGTACAGCACATAATGACAACACATTATAAAGCCCTATTCGCAAAGTACCTATCTAATACAAATATAATTTCTCAATGCGAACCAGTGGTTCCTGAGATAAGCGAGTATCACCAAACAAACTCCTCAGCTTTATAATATTGGTATAGAAGTAGAGATATAGCACGTTCTCTCCGCTCTCCGCTATCAGCACGAATTTCAGACGTTGGCTCTGTGTGTTGACTCGAGTGGCGAAACTCAACGCCGTCCTTTCATCAGGGGAAATGTATTCATTTCCCTCGAAATATTTTTAAAGATATGAAAAAAAGTTTTTATTATAAAGAATATACTAAAACACATTAGATTCTCATGAATAATTAAATACAAGAAGCCATAATAAACTGAGATGGGACATAAGACTCCATTTTTACTATTACGAGCGGATCATCTTAATGTAACAGAGATACTTAAATAAGCTTAACAACTTGCTTACGTAGTCGTCATTACCTGTATATAGGTAAAAGCCGTTGCGCCAAACGGGTGAAACATGTGACTGTAAACACGACATTTGTGGGTTCGATTTCCACTTAGGGGAAGTTAAATATTTAATATATTCATTTCCTTGTTCTGGTAACGATACAAAGCCACTCAACACACGAATTTCGGCGGAAAATGGGCAACGGACAGTCTTACCACTAGGTTCCCATATTACCCTACCTACCCTGCTATGTCCAGGGTACAGTTTTGTCCATCTGTAATAATATTCCATTAAGACTGGAGCATGTACTGTGTACGAGTAATAACAGTAAACAGTAAAACTGTGAACGACCCCTTAACACGCGCTAAGGGCTGTTATTGTGTCATGAATTTTAACGATATCCGTGATTTAGGCGTAATGCTCTGTTTTTACTGTTCACGCTTTAATCATTTTTAGGAGAATCATGTAGATATATGCTTCTGATGATGTCATCGTGGCGTTGAGGAACAGCATCTGACTGTGACCACCACGAGTGTAGCTTTGATTTCGACTTGAGGGAGTGAATTGTTTTCATATCAAACAATTCCTTCCCTAGAGCTATATTTTTCTAACTTTATGCTGTAAGCAGAGGGAACCTGGTAACTTAGTTTTAATACTTAGCGTGTTTAGAACCGGGCCAAAAGTGCAAAACGGAGTGCCTTAACACTAAGTTCCTTCTCCCTTCCCTCCAATATACATAAGAATAGCGAAAAGCTCCTGAAAATATATAAATAAAAGAGAGTTATAAGCTATAATGATCAGTCAAGCATGTATATATACGAGGCAATATAAGCAAACGATTTAGTAATAAATGTAGTAACAACGCAATGGCCCATTAAATTGACCAATTCTCTTAACCAGAAACTAGCGAGGCATTCAAATTAGCTGAACTAACCTTACTAACAGTATATTGCAGTTTGCATATGCCGCTTGCTGTTTTACAAATTATTAACTATAAAATCCTACTGAAATAATAATAATTTTAATATTATAAATGTGAGGATAGACACTTCTTCCTCTGTGAGAGTGGAACAGACAGCAAAAATTACTGAACGGATTTAGATGAAACTTTTCAGTTGTAAGACTTATATATTAGAATAACACACAAGCTACAACTTTTGTAAAGATTTTCTATAATTTCGCCAGAATATTGGTACTATATATTCGGCGAAGCGACTTTTGGATTGCTTATATTAGCTATGAAGCTGGTTTGGTTAAACGAGCTAATCTCAGGAATCTCAGGAATTACTGATTCTTTTTGTATACATCACTTTAATTGTTCTATTTACTCGTAACCTACTATACGAGCAGTCAGAATAACTTTAAGTACTTAGAATATATTAAAAGTAGTTAGTTTTTTTAAAAGAAGGAACCTGGGGAACTAAAAATTGATCGTACTATTTTTTTTACTATCTATATTTCTATAAAATATAGATAGTAAGAAAAATATTGATTTCTTCACTTCACCAACGTCACATTATAAGGAAAAATAAAAAAACATTACTAGTGATGTTGCTTGTTTACTTGTCACTGTCACGTCACTGTCACTTAAACTCGAGTCGGAAGCTCCATCAGCGATTGAAGCGTTGATTGAAGCGTGACAACTTTTTTTATTTATTTATATCCCGATTTCCCAGAACGTCGGCAATTTTCAACGCAGCGCGGCGGAAACACACCTTTTGCCTTTGCTTGTGGACTGTGAAATGTGTATATTATGTTTACAGTAATCTGGTGAGGTTTAAGACTACTGAATGTCTAATTATTATAAGTAAGAATATGAAATACACATACATACATAAAGTACGAATATAAGCATATTATATGGGTTTTTATAATAGGAAAAGTACGCAACAAGATTTTAAACTCGGAGGAGTTCGGTTTTTAAACCCTGTCACAAGAGCTATAAAATGAAAATATTAAATATCTTATTGCCGCCGAGTGGGAAACGAATCCACTACCGCCACACCAATAGTCACACTGATCAAATAAGAGCGCCTAATCAAACAAGCTCTTCACCTATATAAAATCAGTAAATAAAGAAAACAATACTAATTACATAACATACCGCAAACATAGCTTACCAAATAAATAAACCATAACTTCTTTCCACCGCACCGCGAAATTTTCTTAGAAATTTAAAAATAAAAGGCAATTCGCGACCGTGTTTTAGAGTTTCTTAAACATTTTCACGAGTAAATATAATTTTATAGCTTAGCTTATGAATTTATAGCGTACTGTTGACATATATGCTGTGGTGGAAAAGCATAAAACTGGAAGTGCTATCACGTTTTATATTATAAACAAGATGGCAGGATGAACAGGTTATTTAAAATTAATGAATTCCTATTCCAAAATGGGGTAAAATTATACTTTTTTTTTCCTTTTCACGTAAAGCTAGACAAAACCACAATAGCTTATGTCAATGAAGTTTTATTTTCCGGAAAATTGAACCGAAAATCAAAGCGAGGTAGCTTGTCGACGTCAAACTTATTTATAAGCAAACAACTATTACTTCATTTTATAAAGATTAATGTGTTTTTTGTAGTGAAATTAGATTAAAGACATTCTCAAATAATAACGCCCTTACGTTTTTCCTGTAAAAACAATGTGAAAACAGTGAAAGATACTCCAATCCCCACTTTTTTGTTGTTGATGTATTAAAATAATTTACTTTAAAATAAATGAACCAGCCAGCCGCCGTGGCGCAACGGCCCGCTGACCGAATGTTAATCACGCAATTATTGGTTCGATTCCTACTTGGAGAAATAAATTATTTTCATTTTCTCACCCTGGTTATAAAACAAAGCGTGACGTTTAGTGAAAAATGGACCACGAAATATCTTAATATTAAATTACCTCCGCCTACATTTCATTGAAATCCTTTCTCTCTTTCTTTAAAAAGATTTCACTTAATACTTCCATAGTCTCTACATTCCAGTGAGGGAAGTCGGAGCCGCGTATAAATAGCATTTGTATGACGCTAACGGCCCATTGCCGGTGCGTCCAACAGATTTGTCTCGCAAGGTGGCGTTGCAACTTTGGATATACGATTGTTTTATATGACGCGAACAAATGAAGGCATGAATAAACAAGAATTATGTTTTCCTTTGCTTTTTTTGTTTATATTTTTCAATTCTAATTTGTTTATGTCTTCTGTGAGTAAGAAATACACATACATACATAAAGTAATATAAGCATATTATTATTAGTATTGTCGTATTCTCCTGTGAGAACCTGGGAACCTAGCATTAAGACACTCGGTTCCCATTAAGCCACTTCAGTTTCCAACTTTTCGCCGAATTCTGGAAGCGTTGCGTGTTGGGACACGAAACTCAACGCCGTAAACAAGATAAATATTATATAAATAAAAATTTATATATATCGAATTTATAACAATTAAATTCTCATTTTTTATTAAAAGATATGTATGTCTGTACCTATTATATTTTATTATGTATTTCAGCATTTATTAAATAACTACAAGCTACAGACATATCAGAACTGTTGTTTTAGCTGAAAATCTAAAATTACGGAACAAACTTTGCAGACGCTAACTTTCATCCTCCTGTTTTGAAATTCATATAGCGATATTATATCGGTATGTAAGAGTTTAATACTCAATGATGCAATGTAATGTCTTACTGTCGTATCGAAAAATTATGAATATACTTAAGTTTAATATAAGAAAAAATGTAATTAAGATTTTATTTTAATTGTTAAGGCCAGTCGTTTCCACCGATTTCTTGACTCGTTGCGTATATGGCAGAACTGAACGCCGCGCTTTCCTACGTTAGCAGATCGAAACAATGAAATTATTAAATATTTTATTCCCCCAAGTGGAATAGAACCCACGACCGTCGCGTTTACTGTGACACACTTATGCCTGGCCCCTGGTTTACAATATTTGAGAGACATCGAGAGTTGAATGCCGAAATCTAACTCTGCAATTTGTCTTGTCAAAGCATAGTAACTAAAATAATATAAATATAACCATTTCGTTTGAAAGAAGTATATAAAAATCAATATATTTTTCCTTTAAACCAAAATAAAAAGCAGTTCCCGTATAAATGTAGCAACAGTAACGTATTTCGGGCCATTAAAGGCACACTCAAAGGTGTGAGAGGACTGGGAGGCGTGCGGTTCAGAGCCGGTCGCTGATACCGGCTTGTTTGACTAACGAGTCGATTAACCGTGATTTAGAACGCAATATTGTCTATACGTAGGATTTCTACTCTATTTTTTCTATTTTGGACGAAAATTAGTGAGTAGAGATAGTGAGATCTCCCGGATGCCCAAACAAGCGCTGGTTGGATGTCGTGATGCAGGACATGAGAGCCAATGGTCTAACTACCAAGAAGTAGGAAGGCAGACCCTGGCAATTATAGCCGGGATTAATGCCAGGAGGGACACATTGATATTCACACTAGGTTCCCTCTGCCTACCCTGTTGCGTGCGGGTACAGCGTGAAAAAAATAGTTGAAATATCATTGCAATCGCCATATCCTGTAGAGTTACAAACATGATATCATTTCTACGAATCGACCTACATATGTACGAGTATACACTGGTGTACGAACAACTGAAGTCAGCTGACCGTACAAAGGAACGTTTATTTCCCACTTTGTTTCTGTCAAAGGCGGTAGTTAAGTATAATTTACGTTTGTTGAATGTAAAAATAGTTTGCAAAATACAGTTTTAATATTTTTATAATGTCTTAGTTTCTATTTCCAAGTTGAAATAATATGAAATTAGTATCGCCTTGTTTTATATTTCTTTTTAGTGTTGTAGTTTAATTTTAAATGGGTGTATGAAAATATATGGACATTCTAATAGATGCTATAATAATACGGCTGAAAGTGAAAAACGGAACTCTCTTAATGGGAACTGATTGTCTTAATACTAGGTTCCCTCTGCCTAACTAATTGATAAAAGGTAACTGATTGCTGTTAACAACTAATAATCTAAATCATCTGGAAATTATCACTGGAAAATGACGCCTTCCCTAAAAAAAATAATAATAAAATCCAAATTACCACCATTTTCTTACCCAAAAAGTAACACAGATAAAATTATTCAGTACAAATTATTATTCGTGTTGATCCCGGGATAACGAGACAACCAAAATATATTGTTCATATCTACCTAATCCCTCGTTTAATGCTGCCCCGATCCCGCGTTTCACGGGATTTGTCGAGTTACGTTTAGCTAACGATTTGAATGTTATACACCTTGAATTTAATGAACGTTTATTAGGGAAACTGAAAAGTACACACGTGAGAAGATAATGGTGTAAATCTGAGTGTCATTTTGTTGGCAATAATATACAGTTAACTTTAAATTTCGAAACCTACCGCTTCGGAACACATCGCCGTGCTTTATCTTGATACCAGAGCGAGTAAAATGAACCTAATTTATTTCCCCGATTGAGAATTGAATCCACAACCATCGCATTTACTGTTTGACGTGCCACTGCGTCACGTCGGCCCCATTTTTATTATTGTTTATAGTCATAAAGGATGCTTCACCGTACTTCAACAAGCTCGGGCTACAAAGTATCTTTTTAATTCACACTTACATGAAGTTATCTCTGAACTGTTACTTTTTATCGCCGCATTTGGCAACGAACTGGAGTTGTAATAATCAGAGAATATGCAATAGACAGATGTGAATAATTTCGTAGATTTACGTCGGTCTCCATGTCTACCTTTCCAAGAGTTTTAAACATCTAAGCCGTATTTTTCAGACGTTTTTTTACGAATTTTACATTAATTGTTAAAACTTGATATTAAGTTTTCTCCAGCAATCTTATGTCTGGGTGAAATTTGTAACTTTGTATCACTTATGCAGAATTTGTGATTTTGATGGCTTTTTAGCAGAACCCAACATTTAGAGGTTCCTCTCTCTGGAGCTTTAGCCACTGCTGACCTGGACCTGGACCCTAGTCCCACCGTCGGGAGAGTATTTTTTGATATTTTGAAATTCATCTTCCGTTTTCTTCTACACATACATACAGCTACATCTACATTAACTATTCTTGGTGCAGGTCCCGAGTTGGCTTAAGTTCAGGTCGGTTTTCAATTGCAGCGGAGCTCAGATACATTACAAGATGATAGATTTTATAAAACACCACATTATTGTTACATTACCATAATATCACAGAATTCATGCATAAGCTACTAAATACTTCAACCCGCTCGCGGCTTCTCCTGCTTGTACTATATAATTATTTATTTTCTCATCCGAAGTACTATCGTGATCTAATAAAATTATCATTTTAAAGACCATATGTGCGTACATTGATAGTTGAAGTTTCATATAAAGGACAACATTGCTACAAAATGAATGTTGATTGAACCAATAGTTCCTGAGATTCGTGCATTCTGTACTGTATTCCGTACAAAGCTTAAAACACTCCGTACCTATTAAGACACTTCTGTTTTCTACTTTCCACCTAAATATATAATTCCCCCGAGTGCCTATCGAACCCACATCCGCCACGCTTAAAGCAATCCTTGTGTCTCTGCGCCACTACGGCCTCAAACACCTCACATTAAATTATATAAATCAATAACTAACAAATAATAAATCATATATATTTTTTGGAGATATCTTCTTAAAATTATTTGGAAAAGGAATAAAACGAAGCACTTATGTGGCTTGAGCTCTATCGCGAGCGGCGAGGCTCAGGCGAGGCATTAGAGTTGATGGGTTTCCTAGGATAAAACAATTGCTTTTAACTCCTGGAAAGTTCATTTCGAAACAAAATGAACTATCTTCTAGATGCAATTTAAGTCTAGAGCGGTTTTACTTTTAGAGAATAACACAAAGAACGTAGATAATATTAATTTTGTTTATTTAAATAATGGTGCCATTGTGGCACGTCAAACGCCAGTGAACGCGATAGTTGTGGATTCAATTTCGATTTAGGGGATATAATTTTCTACATGATAGAATCAGAAATGAGGACATCCGTAGGAGAACAAAGGTAACCGACAATGCTTAAAGAATTGCTCAGCAGAACTGTTCATTTGAATTAACAATCCTTTATCTATACTAATATCATAGTTGAAAAGTTTGTTTGATTCAAGCCTATAGTAGCCTATAGTATCTTGCAGTGTGTGTAACGTGAGAGCTAGTTTTTAAATTTAAATTTTCCAAAACCAATAAAGAGATAAGAATCTAAAGATCCAATTTTTTATATTTAAAATAAGTTTTATTAGTTCTATGAAAAATACTTTGATTAACCGTTCCTGTCTGGAAAGTTTAAAAGATTTATCCAAGTTGTTCCCGCGTTATGGCCGCAGCACAGTTGCATTTAATATTACTGTTATATAACTATCATGTTTTTTTACATTGGTTATTAGAAGAAGAAAATTTTATACTTTACTTACTTTATGATGTCATCTTGGTGTCAGATTTAGGTCAGAAAAGTGAGAAACGGAGTGACTGAACCCTATATTTCCTCTGCCTACCATGCAACGTGCAAGGTACAGCGTGAAGCAGATTATTTATGCTTATATTTTTATTATTACTTTTATTTTATACTTATATTAATTATTTATTTGTTGTAACCTTATATTTATATAATTAGAAAAGAAACCATTTCTTAGGAAATACTTGGGACTAAGGTTAAAAGTTGAATGCGAATCTATTTTAGAAACAAAGGTGTTTTTTCTTTCGTGGCGTCTTTTGTTTGAGAGTTTAAATTACAAGTATTGTTTGTCCTATAATTATTTTCTTTATTAAAACGAAGCACTGAAATGTATATTTCTATATACTAAAATTAGAAAATTTTAAATTGCGGATTTGATAAGTAAAAAAATTCCGCATAAGGCAACGAGAAGCTAAGACTTGAGTTGAGTGGCGGAACTCAACACCGTGACAGGCAAAGCAGATACTTCTTATTGCACTACATGATATTTATTATAGAAAAATTCACAGTTTTGTATATATAATTTTCTTAAAATAAATATTTTTATACAAAATTTAAATTTAAAGCAAAGCGAAACCACGGGCAACTATTGTCAAACGGCACAGCGGATATTGCGGTGACAGCAAACATGTACTCTACAGACATCTCCTTTATATATATTTTTTTAATTACCTACTACAAAATAAAATAGTTCAATAGAAAGTTGTTTGTTTTTGCAGTATTTAAGCCATCGTGGCGCAGTGGAGAAAAGCGCAAAGGCTACTGATTCGATTCCCGAATACACTTCAGTTCTCCACTATCCACAGAATTCTTGAAACATTGGTGAAACTGAAGACTAAATGTTTTCATTTTTCGCTCTGGTAACCAGGTAAAGCGCAGCGTTGAGTTGCGCCACTCAACATGTAATGCTTCCAAAATTCTACGGAAAGTGGAAAACAGAAGAGTCTTAATGGCAACCGAATGTCTTATTACTAGGTTCCAAGGTTCCCTCTATCCTTATTTGTGCGAAATCTATAGTAAAGTTAAACAAATATAACCAATACTTGAAATAAATAGTAAACTCAAAAGCTTCAACATACCCAAACATCTCACATCTAAGACTTTTATATACGAGAAGGGGTGGCGAGTGTGACGCGGAATGCTATAATGCTTATCCCTATAATGGCAATAAATATGGATTTACTTCGTATTTTTCTTCGCAATTTCGTTCTGTTTGTTTCCCGGTGTCGAATGACGTTAAATTTGATATTAGAGCTTATTGGCGTTGGCAAAACGATAAGTTAGGTACAACTTTCATGTGACCTTGGTTTAAGTTTTCAATTAATATTTTTTGAAGTTGGGTTGGCTGAGACAGAGAACATTGATAGAGCACTTAGTTTTTCACTTTCTGCCCGAATGTTGAAATATTTCGTGTTACGTAGCGGAGCTCAACCCGGTATTTGACTTGACAGAGAAGGCAAACGAATATAACTTACTCTCCCAAGTGGTGATCAAACCCACAACCACTGTCTGTCACACTACATAGCAACGGCTTCTCGACTTTGTTTCTTAAATATTAATATATAAAAAATGTAAATATTCGGTGTAATTAATGACACATTGAATTTAACAAGATAAAAAAAGAACCGTGATATAAAATAATAAATAGTAAATACAATATAAAATGTATTTACGTCTTTTTTTCACGACGTATCTACAGTAGGAGAGACAGAGAAATCCTACAACATAGTGTTAAGATATTCCATTCCCCAAACACTGCTCATTTTTCTAGACACTGTCCGTATGCACCGAATACCTGAAAGCCGCGATATGAAAATAATTTATTTTCCCTCATGGGATTCGAGTCCACAAACATTGCTTCCTAGAAAGGCACAGTCCCTGCATGGCGACTGGCTCACAGATTTAATTAAATGGTTATAATGAATACGTAGGAAAAAATATATTCGCTTTTTTATTCCATTAGTTTTATATTAAAAGATTCTTAATATCGCAGTAATATAATCTCATCCTGATAGGCGTCAGCATCTGGAGCTAGCAGGTTGATGCCTCGTTTGAACGCAGATTAACCGCTTTGAACTATAATAATCGCTAGAACGTCGAAGTTTTAGCCAAAAGCATTATTATTAGAAAAGTTTAACGAGAAAAGGTGGAGATATAAAGATTTACTGGATATACCTTATGTTTAATATATTTTTGTGTTGAGAGGTGGAATTCAACATCGCGCCCTGCCACCGCCTAATTAGAATAATTAATGTCTAAGAGTGGAAATTGAACTCATCGTCGTGGAAATCGTAGCCCTACAGTCGGACAATGTCTCACTGCGTCACGATGCCATAGTTGAGGGTAGGATTCCAATTCGAGGGAATGATTATATTTAAATTATATTTATTTCTCAGCGCTTGTAGACAAAACAAGCAATTGAGTTATGGGTAACGTGCCCATTTTTCAGTCGGCTCTAAACGATAAATTAACGAGAAAATAATTTAAAACTAGTGTACCGTGATAATCATGGAGAAACTTGTTTCAACCAACCAGATTAACATGCCAGAAAAAACGGGACATTTACTACACCCGGTGGCATATTTCGGGACACCGGGACATACTCGTACAAGCGAAAAACAGGACATCTGGTCACATTAGTTATGCGGTATGCAACTCAACAAGCAAAATCTCGAAAAATTCATAAAAAGTGGGGAATGGAATGTCTTAACTTAACGATGAACGTCGTGAATCTTCATCCGTATTTATATGGTTTTTTTTTTGCGAAGTTAACGCTATTAGCCTTACCGGCCATTTTATTGACACAGGCTGGGTAGGGTATAGGGCTTAGGTCTTTTGAGACAGACTTGAGATTTGTGACTTCAGAGGATGTCGTCGGAAACAAGGACGTCCGCTGCGTGAATCGAATATAGACTTTTACAGCCGTCGATCAAGCTGGGGAACATTTGTATCGGGTCTACTTTTTAACTATTATTTTAAGATTTATTATAAGATTTTTTTTTAATATATGGCACCAAATATGTCTGACGAAGTGTTTCGATATACTTTATAACGTATATCTAATGTTGTAAGCGCAGTGGTTGTGAGTTCAAATCCCAGTCGAAGTAATGAATTATTTTAATTTAGTTCCTCCGATGACAAGACAAACCGCAGCGTTGAGTTACGCCACTCAACATTTCTTGAATATTGGGTGAAAAGTGGGAAACACAGTTTCTTGAACTCCCCTCTACTTTCAATGCTACATGCACAACAAAATGTTTCTAGTGACTTTAACTCTACGTCATAATTCCGTTCATCTTTAATCCCTTCATTAAGTGGGATGAAATAATGGCTCGTAGCTTGTTCTTCGATACTTATTGGTGTTCATTTAATAAAAAGCTGGATAAAGAAGGAACTTACTTAAAAAAAAAGTTCTTTTTTCCAGTGAGATATTATATCCCTAATACTTATTATGTAGAAAGTACGGATTATGGCCATCGTAGCTTAGTGGGGCCGTTGGTAGCTGTTGTGGATTCGAACCCCATTCAAAGGAATAATTAAGCTATTGGTATTATGTAACAAAAACAAACTTTAAAACCAAATCTCGTGGAAACAAATTGAAAAAAAAAATGAGCTGATCCATCAAAACACGAGACGCCTAAACCATAATTAAAGTATTTTAACGATTTATACTGAATAATTCTAACGCGGACGGACCCTCATCTGCATATAAATTATGGATTTAAATAAAATTCCGAGTAGAATGGAGGATAAAAAGAGAGAAACTCAAGTGCGTACACTGCTGTAAGCGTTTCTTTTATTTTAAATAAAATATTTTTTTACACTATGCCTTACTATATATTTACTTGTAGTTGCTAACTCATACCCATAGATGGTCAAATTTGATAATTTCATATACATACTTTTTAGGATTTTTACTAACACAAACATTTGCTGGTAAAAATCACAATAAAATTGATTAAATTATTTTATAAATTTAAGGAAATTAAAATATTATAGAAAAAGAGGTAAAATATAAGCATAATTCTTGTTGATCTTTCGGTACATTCTTACATAAATAAATAATAACTTTGGAGAGAACTAATAAAGGCAAAATCTCGAGTTGAATATTATGTATATTTTTCAAGACTTCTACCACAGTGTACACTTCCTCGTTCGTTTTCAAATCCCTTTAATAGCGAATTATTTTTAGTACGCGGATGTATTTAATTTTTTTCCGGCAAAGTAAAAATTTGGAGTAATAACCAGTAGGTACACTGTTGCTGAAAACTGCTGTATTTTTGTATAAGGAAAGTTAAAATTAGGTTACTTATTGATAATTTTAATAAATCGTGTTTGTACCTGCACATAGCAAGGTAGGCAGAGGGAACCTGTACTTACACTTATGTTTTTGACTTCCCGTCGAATTATAGAGGCATTGCGTGTTGAGTGGCGGACCTCACCACCGTGATTTGCCTCGTTACCAATGCTAGGAAATGACCTGTCGCCATTAAAGTCACACACACTTGTACTCCTGCGCCTGGACTGGCCTCAAACACACATTGTACTTGATAAGTAGATACATACAATAAATAATTAAAACAAATAACAATTTCCATACAAAAGTAAATGTTGAATTAAGTTTACGCTACAGTCTGATAAATCACTATCAGGACCAGTAATTTCACCAAAACTATAAATAAAGTCGAGTGGCGTCCCAATTTTATCACTAGAACCTCTTCGTTAAAATATTACCGTGTTGCCCTTACCCTAAATATATTCGTTTCAGGACAAACATTTAACCACTTGTTGTTGTTGGAGCAGCGGCACAAGGGTGTGACTGGAACGCGACGGTTCTGGGTTCTATCCCCACTCGAGGAAGTGAAATAGTNAAACTATAAATAAAGTCGAGTGGCGTCCCAATTTTATCACTAGAACCTCTTCGTTAAAATATTACCGTGTTGCCCTTACCCTAAATATATTCGTTTCAGGGCAAACATTTAACCACTTGTTGTTGTTGGAGCAGCGGCACAAGGGTGTGACTGGAACGCGACGGTTGCGGGTTCGATCCCCACTCGAGGAAGTGAAATAGTGCTCTGGTATCGAGGCAAAGCGCGGCGTTGAGTTCTGCCACTCAACACGCAATGCCTCTAGAATTAGGCAGAAAGTGGGGTGTCTTAACACTAGGTTCCCTCTGCCTACCCTGCTGTGTGCGGGATACAGCGTGAACCTGATTTGAACTGATTTGTTGTTTTATTTTAAGTAAGAACTGAAATAGTTACGCTATACCTCGTTACAAGAGCGAAATGAAAATATTAAATATTTTCTTTCCTCGCGTGAGAATCGAACCTAAAACCTACCGCGTTTACAGTTGCTCGTATCTTTGCGCCTAGACTAGCACCCAATTTCCTAAATTATTTCTTACAGATGAATTTAAAATGTAAAAAAAAAACTTTCATAATTAATTAAAAACACACAAACAACGTGTACGTAATTTATTTAATGCAGCGTGACGTTGAAAAATTCAAGTTCTTCAACTTTTGGAAACTCCTCCTCGCCAAAGTTGATGGTTATATTAACTTTTTAATTTATAAACGGTGTGCGTAAAAGTTTGAGGTAGTTCGCGTTTTGACGTAGAGATTGATAGAATTATTTATTTTTTTATGTTTTCTAACTTTTTTTAAAGTAGTATTTTCTATTAACGTAATTAAAATTCATACAGCAAAATAAACGTAGCAAAGTTTGAATTAAAGCTGGCCTGCTTCTAGGCCTATTAAGGATCTTCCTAAAGAGGTACTCATCTAGGCTGCATGACATGATAGGAATAGAAACTAGTGTTGATACACATTTCGTCTTTAAAGATAATCCTCACTAAATATACTATACTCGCTAATGTCGGGAAGTATTGTTTTAATACTGAAAAAGATTTTTGTCTTCAGATATTGCAGCCTACATTGCATCACTTACATGTACCATGTGTCATATACATACAACTTATAGTTGTTACTACTTGACCACGGAGGCTAGGAGGCTAGTGTTAGAACACTCCGTTCCTCAATTTTCCGCCGAAATCGGGCGGCAGCACGTATTGAGTGGCAGAATTTAACGCCGCGCGTTGCTTCTACCCAAGAGCCTTCAGTTAAAAGCAATTTATTGAGATAACTAATGCATACCGACATTTCAGATACTTATATTTCAAATTATGATAAGCTAAAACAGATTTGCAGAGAACGCAAATAGTTGAAGAGGATAACTACCTTCAGATGTGTTTGCTTACTACTTTATTCATTAAGAGAGTTTTAGATTCAGTTTCAATTTATATATCGAAATCTATATTTGTTCATTTCAAACTATTGAATCACTATTCTAGCGGGTTACTTATATAAATATGAAGTTTCTTAGTTCTGTTTGCCGTTAATTTTGAACTCACACTAAACACATAGAGTTATTAAAACAATAATTGGTCATTTTGATTTAACGAGTAAGCTACGCTATTACGTATAAAAATTCTACGACTCATTCTTCTTTTCCTATGATACTTTACAGGCAAAATAAAGAAGACATTTAGTTGACCACGCATTGTTAAATTTTCGAGACATTTTGACACCGACACTGTGTCATTGCGCCACGGAAGGATATAGAAGGTTAAGATTGGACTCATCACGAAGTTCTCAAATGCGAAAAATGCGTTAAGATAAAAAAAATTATTTAAAAACGAACTGCTACTTCAAAAATAATATAAAGCATCGTCTCTATGCTCGATTGATTCAAATGATCATTTACAAATCAAGCAAATTGTATAACATAACAGAACGGAACAGAACTAGTTCAGAACTAACGCAGCGTAATAGCGCAGGCCATCCTGACCGCCTGCAATATGCAATATGAATATTTGAACAAGCGCACAATGCCGTTTCCCATGCAAATGGGGTCTGAGGGCGTCCACATACACAAATAGAGAAACGATTTACATAGAAACTGTGACGTAATCACAAATATTGTACGGAACTCTGTCTGGAGACTATGGGTATATCTAGGGTCTAGACTGATGTATAAAATCCTTTGCGTATTCCGTACAGAATGATAAGTAGAAGCAGGAATAACAGGAGTGAAGGATCAACTGGTCAAGTGCGAGTCGGACACGCACAACAAGTTAAAAATAAAGTGTGAATTCATTTTATATGAAAGGAACTAAAAATAGATGTTTATAATGTTTTTTTTCTAAATTTTCACTTTACGGATTTTGTTTAAAATGTGTAAGTGCTCACTTCGTGCTAAATTCCTTCAAATAATATTATATTATATTAGTTCTGTAGATCCACGGGAAGTACTCAAGGTATAGATTTTGATTACGCGGTGAATTTCACACTAAATGCACCAAAATCGTTGTATAAATGCTAGTATCGAAGAAGCTTAATTTTTTCTATACTCCAAGGGTAGATCTAAATATCTGATATTAATTTTAGCTTGATATTTCCTTACTTATAAGTAGGTACCTGAAATCGGTAATTCAGTTACAATTTAGTGCGGTTGAAACAGATTTTATTATGCCTATAAAGCTATTTGCGATCGTAAATACAGCAAGGCTATTACGGCGGGATTGAGATAGCACTATAGTTTACACTTAGAAATAAGCCACGAGCGCCGAACGAATAAGTTTGAGAGGATCCGTAAATTATAATACCTCTAGGATGTACTCAAATGTAAAGTCCAAGTAAAATATTGGTTTCTATGTAATTTTCTTCTCTTTTTAGATGATTTTAAATGTTCATAAGATATATATAGATGCTATTCCCTACATAATTTATTACTTACATTAAACTTAAACATTAAAAAGTTACAATAAAAAAGCAGGTTAGCGGTTATAATAAATTAATTCTAACAATAACTCTAAAGAGCCTACTCTAGAGACCCTAATCCAGATTTCTATGTCACCGTCGGGTGTCAAGTAAAAAAAGTTTTTACTTAAGATATTAAATAATTGGACATTTAAAATTAAAAGATTGGATTTTGATTATAAAGTAAACATTAAAATAAACGCTATTCCTCTCTATTATATGTCAATAACGTTTAATTTAAAATATTATTAATTAATTATTATATAGCGATGATATCACAAATGGGAAACAAATCGAAATTTGTGGTCGGCTTAGATCATAAATATTTGTATGAGCACCTGATAGCGCCCGGATTCTATCAGAACTCGATACGAATTCGGGCTTTCAATGAATTCAGCTTATAGATTCCACCGATTAATCGACATATCCATTATAGTTATTATAAAATTATCATACATTTCAGTTTAATTTGTGAGTATTATTAATATTCTAAATTAGTTGCGGAATTAATTACTTATACCATTTGTTTTACTAATATATGTAGTTAAGTTTATAAGTACTTACTAACCACTATTAATTCTACTAATTTGTGATTTATTTTAATAATAAATAGTTAATAAATAAGCTATATAACATAGCAGCGTAAAGTTAACATAATTGTGAGGAAGCACTGTCATATGTAATACATTTATGTTTTTTCCTCAAACAAACGTGTAGGAGCTCCAGTTATAGAAATATTTATACATATTTCGGTAAGTTAAACGTACTCGTAAACCACGTCACATAATTAGCGATATTTAAAGCAAAATTTAACTTTTATAGTATAACTTATCTTGTCAATTAACTTCTTCTGTTATGAATAATATTCTATTTTATATAAAGAATAAAGAATTGTTGTTTCTGTAATTCCTATATCTTAGAGAAGGGGGCAAATGTAAATGAGGAGAATGTTACAGGATAAGGGTGGATCTGTAGAGGTCGAACGAGTCTCGTGTCAGCGGAACGCCCCACAGAAACCAGTAATAGATTAGGCCTGGAAAATATTGAGAAGGGCTTTGTTCGATAGATTAGACAAAGTGCTTGTCTTTTTGATTGATGAGTTTTATGAAAGCTGAAAATAGAATTTGACAGTCTCTTGATACTTTATAAGAAAGTAAGTACCAAACGAGACTGGCGTACCTACTCGTAGGTTGTTTTTAAGAGTTCTTACCCAAAGAGTACTAAAACTTCGATGTGTGACATAAATAAATACGGCGGTTCTGGGTAACGATTCCCGGAGTGATTTTCATTTTCTCACTTAAATATTCTTACTCTGGCTCTTCAAAGCGCAATTTTAAGTTCTGCCACTCACCGCAATGTCTCAAATCAAAAGACGGTGGATTTTATTCCCACTCAGGCTAATAAATATATTTAATTTATATGTATCATCATAGAGACAGACGAAGTGCGGCATTAAGTGGCTGAACTCAACGCCGCGCCAACCTCGTAACCAGAATAATACAAGAGAGAGAAAAACAATAAATATTTCACTCCTCTGATTGGGAATCGAACCTGTAACCGTTAATTTACAGTAGCACCCTCGTGCCCCTTCATCACAACGGCCCCAAATACATTCATAAATTGATAACACCAGCCACCCCATAATTACTACTATTAAAACCATCATAAAATCATACGGGAGACACGTTCAATTCATTACCATGATGGTAACGTCACCCTGAGGATATTAAAGGAGTTTTCGTCGAGATATCGTATTACTCCCACATGTACATACATACATATGTGTGTATTAAGATGGCCACATCTGTTAGACGGCTCGCAGTTCGATTTAATGCGTCCTTTGATACTGAAAAGATGCTGGTACACGAATTGTTATAATAATTTCATGTTTTTAGTTTCACGCTGTATCCCGCATATACCAGGGTTGGGGGTAACGTGGTGTCATGACACTCCGTTCGCCACTTTCGGCCCAATTTAACAATTTATGGCGGAATGAGGAAAATAAAACTATTATTTTTTCCCCGAGTGGGAGCTGCATTTTGCATTTTTATATTTTATATTTTATATTTTGCATTTTTATATTTGTACTTAAAAAATACACACTATTCAGTAAATAATACCTGATTGTAAATTTGGTTAAAAAACAAGGAAAAAATTTTTTTTTTGAGTAAAAACCTCCCAACCACGTACCATGAGATCACTGATAAGATCATTTTATATATTATACATTTTCGTTTCTTCGTCTGTAAAACACCTTATCTCATAGTAGCGTCTATGAAAATACGTAGACTGCTCTCAGAGGTCTACATTAATTTTTATAATAATAAGAGGACGATACGCGCGAATTTTTGATAGCACATCATTTGTATGGACGAGCTTTTGGAAGTTGAATTAGAACTTTGATGCTTTGGATAACTGTATTGCTAACAGTGTACTGTGAAATCATTCTGTTTTCGTGTGGATCTAATAATAATGTAAGTAGTAGAGAGTAATGTAGAGAGCGGAGTGTCTTACTAAGTTTCTGATGTATACATTTCTATATATGGATATTTTATATATCTTGGCGCTAAGCCCGGATAATTCAACCCCTATGTCCATTGCATGCAGTGGCATCGTGGTAGAAATTACGTATATTTTTTTAAGCGTTATTCCTTATCTTCTCCAATTTAAAATGACTTTAATTTTTCCCTCGTTTCATAAGATATATTTCGGCGTTAAATTCCGTCACTCAACATGCAATACCTCCTGAACAAACAGTGAAGAACGCAGTTTTCATATAATTTACATTCTGTGAAGCCTAATACAAATTTAATTANATTTAACAATTTATGGCGGAATGAGGAAAATAAAACTATTATTTTTTCCCCGAGTGGGAGCTGCATTTTGCATTTTTATATTTTATATTTTATATTTTGCATTTTTATATTTGTACTTAAAAAATACACACTATTCAGTAAATAATACCTGATTGTAAATTTGGTTAAAAAACAAGGAAAAAATTTTTTTTTTGAGTAAAAACCTCCCAACCACGTACCATGAGATCACTGATAAGATCATTTTATATATTATACATTTACGTTTCTTCGTCTGTAAAACACCTTATCTCATAGTAGCGTCTATGAAAATACGTAGACTGCTCTCAGAGGTCTACATTAATTTTTATAATAACAAGAGGACGATACGCGTGAATTTTTGATAGCACATCATTTGTATGGATGAGCTGTTGGAAGTTGAAATAGAACTTTGATGCTTTGGATAACTGTATTGCTAACGGTGTACTGCGAAAACATTTTAATGTGGATCAGATAATAATATATCTTAGGTAGATTACAATCCACTTAAGAATAAATGAAATTAGAAATATTCATTGAATATGTTTATTTTATTTATAATAATAAGCTGTCATAGAGCGACAGCTCAGTGTCGGGCTGTAAACACTTCAATTATGGCTCAGTTCACATCCTGAGAAATTAATAATTATTTTCATTACGACACGTTCGAAAAATTGGGCATAAAATAGAGAACGGAGTGTCTTACCACTAAGTTTCTATATACACTTCTATATATGGATGTTAGATATCTTGGCGGAGCCCTAAGCCTGGATAGTTCAACCTCTATCTCTATGTCCATTGCATGCAGTGGTATCCTGATTGAAATGACATTATAGTTTTTTAAGCGGTATTCCTTTCCAATTTAAAATTACTTTTATTTTTCCCTCGTTTCATAAGATATATTTCGGCGTTAAATTCCATCACTCAACATGCAACACCTCCTGAACAAACAGTGAAGAACGCAGTTTTCATATAATTTACATTCTGTGAAGCTTAATAAAAATTTAATTATAGAAAAAACACGACTTTCTATTTTTATATGATCAAAGCCAAGTACACATCAAACGTTTCAAAATAACCAATATAATATGTTTATATTTTTATTAGAAATGCAAACGAACGTATGGTCTCTAGTCTACACAATACACTCTACCCCCATTTAAACAGCCTCCATGCAGCGTGCACTCGTATCGCCGTCGCCGCGCGTCCTCTCTCATTATCTGTACCCGCCAAAGCGTGAATGTTGGGAGAGGGCTGCTTGCAATCATTTCACTATTTTGTTTATAAAAATTATATTAAATTGTATTCCTATTCAAGGAAATTAAATATTTACTATTTCCTATTCCTCACTCTTGTAACGAGGCGAAGCGCGGCGTTGAATTCCGCCTCACGTTGTAGCGTTGTACTTGTATATATTATGTAAATTAAAACTATTATTTATTGACAATTTTTCTGCACGCTATAACAAATATTACGAAAAAACGTATCAAATTTTCATCCCTGTCTCAAGTTTCCCAGAACATATTCTATACAAAGCTTTGAGTCAGTACAATTGTATAAAACCTGATATGGCCTTAATTAAATTTGTGAATGATATTAGATATTTGATTCATTTATTTATTTTTAAATCGAATAACAATTTCGGCGTAATGAATCCAGAGCACTCCAAGTTTCTATTTTTAGGGACAATTAATGTTAAATGTCCGAAATCAAAAATACACTTTGAATACTTGACTAGGCAAATGAAAATAAACTTATTTTTTATATATAAACTGGAGGCCAGTCGTGGGGCAGGGGCACAAATGTGTGACTGTGAAAGCGACAAGTTATGGGTTTGATTCTCTCTCCAGGAAATTAAATGCCTCCACAATTCGTTGGGAAATGGGAAATGGAATGGGTCTTAAAGGGAACGGAGTGTCTTAACTCTATGAAGATAAAAAAAATCTATTTAATTAATATTATCAGGAAGCAAAGCCTTAACAACATTCAGCTAAATAAACAAACAAACTTATCTTACATAACAAATAGGCAGCCTACCTCCGCCATCTGTCTCCGCTCGTAGTCGTCGGACTTGTTTATGCCACATCGATAAATAACCGAACACGGCATACATAAAAACGTCCGCGTGACGCGATCTGGGGTGGTGAGTCGTGATAAATTACTTTGGTATCTTGGATTCGTGTTTTTTACTACCGTTTAAGCCCTTGTTGTGAACAGCTTGAGGGTGTATTGATTAGGAAATAATTATAAAACAATGTAAATACTACATTTCATATTTATTACTTGTATTTTCGAAAGGAACTCGTTTCCACAATTAGGATTATTTATTAGTGATAAATACATAAGCGTCACGATTATGTCGGTTATGTGTTCGATTCCCGTTCTTGAGAATGAATTATTTTCAATAAATTCCAGCGAGCCTCCTTACACAAGGCTCTCTCTGCCTTTACTATTATGTGCGAGATACAGACAGCATTAAGCTTCAAAAAATTACACGTATAATCATCTATTACCACTGAGGTGTTTTCCGGAACAGCCGTTAAATTTTACTTTTATACGACATTTGACATCTCTACGTATACGCATACGTGTATAATATATATCTGAATGGGAATTGAACCCACAACCATTGCGTTTTGCGTCATTCCCAACACGAACTACAAACCTAAAAATATATTTAAATTTAATAACATTTTAAAATACATCACGTTTAATCCAACAAAGGACGTCCATTGACGTATCATTCCGTATTCATGAAAACAAATTTTATTTGTACGCTCCGAGATACGAACGCGAATAAACTCCGCGTACATGTGGGTAAGTGTATTACTCACGCCTTCATAGACGGTCGGGCTTGTGCTGTGTTAATTGTTTTAAACTGTATTTACTTGGCGGCGTCACGCTTCAGCCGCCCGAATGTAGATTGTTTGTGTTTTACCCCTGAATTAAACAGAGAAATATTGTTTTTTAACACTTGTAAAACGTTATTACAACACTTTTATTCATTTTCACGCTTTATCCCTAAAGAAATATTGTTTTCCTAACATTTGTAAAGCGGTTATCTATCCAAAAAAACAAAGCTTCACTTTTATCCTTAGCGAATGGGCGATGTGAGAAAAACGGAGAAAAAAGAAGAGACTAAGTCCGTACCCTGCGATGTGGGAAAAAGCGTGAAACTGTCAACAAATTAAATAACAACACGCCGTTTCCCTCTTTCACTTATCCCGGAAAATTATAACTATTTATTTATTAAGTATTAAACATAATACAAACACAAAAAGGTTTTAAGTGAAGCGCGAAGTGTCGAGCTATCGTGTGACAGGTGAAGTACTCACCATTATACAGTGCTATTTGAAAAGGAACAGGAACTTGAAACTTGGAAAGGAACTCGAGAGTATATATAAACATTTTGACACCGTTCCAGGTTCCAGGCTTTCCGTTGCTGTTCGACGTTGAGTCGACGGCACACAAATTCACAAGTTTCACTTACGAACTTGATGTTTCTAAGATTTAGTTGCACTTGCATTATAACATGAGAGAATGAGAGAAATTAGAAATGTATTCGTCAAACTAATAATAAAGGAAAAGAAGCTTTACTTCGCCTAACATTTTACAGTCCACGCAAACAAATTACGATTAAAAAAATAGAACGTAACAATAACAAAATCAATACTATTCAATCAAATAACAGTTATTTTATCAGATTAGGTTTATCTACGAATTAGTAATATATTCGTCAAACCTAAATAAACGTAGTTAACGAGCGTCCGACTCAACCACGCATGTAAGCAAATTCGATGCTATCTGGTCAAAGCACCCACCGTATAATCGAATAGACATCGTGAAATTTTGAAATGGCCATATAGTACCACGTTCGCGCTGTAGGTATATGACGGTACTGGCTAAACTTTATTTATTGCAAGTTCTTTTTCAGGTTATCCCACGCGTGGGAATAGAACCTGCTACCTGTCGCGTTTACAGTCGCACTCTTGTGCCCCTTCGCCACGACTAGCCTCGATTAATATTAATTTCTCTTTATATTTGCTAGTTTCATTTTATTTGGTCAGCATTTCTTTGAATTATGTGAAGCTGAGAAATACACCGTCGCATTTTGCTGCGTTGCTTAGATAAATAAGGAAGATAGTAAATTTGCTTTAAATATTAATATTGGAGTAAGATTTGAAGCCAGAACCAAAGTCATCATAACATGTATATGATGTATCTACTTTGGTGGCAGCTCTATGATTTCTTATATAGAAAGACATGCAGAAAGAACGTAGCGTTAAAACACTTCTTCTTGTGCTTTTCCCAGTGGGTATCGAACCAATAACCACTACGTTTGTAATCAGACGCTGCACACCACGTTTTTTGTAACTATTCTGTTTCTCATTTGGCGAAACAATGACAGATTTGCACCTTTTCAAATATTTCAGGAGATATCATGAAAATTTGTAAAAACTTTTTATTTATAAAAAGAAGTACAATGAGAAGTACAATTACGTTGTATTTTTGCACCAAAAGAGCGATATATGATGTAGAATGTGGAAACACGCCACCATATAATATATTATCTCGTCCTCGAACTTGCGGCTCCAACACAATAAAACTTTGTCCACTTTCTTGAAATCTCATCTATAGTTTTTTAAGATTACATTTTTTTAGTGACAAAGTACTTAGTGGAAGAAGGCACTGGAGTAAACACATTCTTTATGTTTGACTGGCCTCGTGGCCTAGTTATGAATGCTTCTGCTTGCTGATCGATGGACACGAGTTCGATTTCCACGCTAAGCATACATGTGTATGATGAGCAAAAGAGAACTTATGTTGTATTTCTATAATTAGGTGTAGCACGGTCAACAAGTTGTGGCCGCGATTATTGCAAAAAAAATGTGTTAGACTCGCAAAGGCTTTAACAGGATTATCGTAGCAAAACTGCATTGGTTTCTAATTAAACGTTTTTACTATTATTGTATTACTTTTAATTCAAAAATAGTCAAGGTGCTAGAGAGACGAAATAAAAATATTAGTAAATAATAATTAATTCCCCTGAATCATGATTGAACCCACAACCGTTGCGTTACAATTACATATTGTGCCGTTGCGCCACGACGGCTTAAAATTAAAATTTTCTTATATTGTTAGTTGTCCTTGATAAATAAATAAATTAAATAAAACTGAGTATAATTTCCTTGTTCATTCAGAAATAATGTTTTTCAAAATTCAAAATAATATTAAATATTCCAAAATTGTAGGTCATTTTCTATTTGACATTAAAAGCAAGGTGCTAATTGAAAGTGTTTGTTGGTGGCCAACTAAATAATAACTTAATTAATTATCTGTAATGGGTGCGTAGACTAAATATAGTTCATGTACTTGACTTGACAGTTGACACAATTAATCTGAAGGAACATAAGTTGTCAAATTTATTCGCCGAAGGGGAATATTTAATAACAAAGTCTTTTACATCAGACCATTAAATAAAATAAAAAAAAGTATTTAACTAATAAATGATAACTGAAATGAATACACGTTGGAGTGAAGCGGTCACACTTGAGTTTGTTAAAATTTATTTAAAACATGAATGCCTCTGGAATCCCGGCCATCCAGGATACAAGTTAAAATACCAAAGGGATAAAGCCTACGAAGAAATAAGTATAAAGTTTAAAGATTCTACGTCAAAATGCCTCTCAGTAACTGAAGTTAAAGTGAAAATTAAAAATTTGAGAACAACATACTTCCAACAATTAAACAGAATATTACAGAGATCTAATCCTGATTCAATATATGAACCATCATTGTTTTGGTTTAACGAAATGGATCGCTGTTTAAAATACATTCCAACTAATAAGCATGCATCTTTAGTCCAAGTTAGTATTCAGTTTTTGTGAGAATTTTAAGTATTATCTACATCATTTAATGTAAGAGAAATTAAGAGTTAGTATAAGTATATTCACAGTATGACAAGCAACACAGTCTACTAATTAATGATTTCTTTTTATTTTTTTAGATTTTATTGTAGATTTTCCTAAGTAGTATATTTGTGCCAACTTACCATTACATTTTTAACTTTTAAAAAACAATGGTACTCTTTCATTTTTACTTTTAAAATATTAAAGTAAAAAAAAGTTCTAACTGAGTTGTAACAATTATACTTATTTTTCTAGGTTCCAGATATTTCTGAAGTCAGTCAAATATGGGTCAGTCAGGAACCAGACAATGATACAGACAATCCAAACCCCGACCCTCTCATATCAAATTCTGATGATGACTATGATTCAGCGAAAACTGAGGACTCAATTCCAATAAAAGTTCATAATAAATCCGTTGAAAATAAGAAAAATAAAAAGAAAAACTTAAAGCACAGATCCAGTCAAGAATATTTAAAAGATAAAATTGAATTTAATAAAGATGATGAATTTGATATATACGGCAAATATATAGCATCTCAATTGAGGAAAATGGACCTACAAAAGGCAATAAGGCTTCAGTTAGAAATTCAAAATATTTTAAGTGAAGCTAGGATCGCAGATATTGTTAGTGATTAAGAAAAGTTGTCACCTCATTCTTTTGTATTATTTATAGCGAATTATGTCCATTAGAAACATGAGGCCGATGTGGCCAACAGACACAAGCATGCGACTATATATGCCACGGTTGTAGGTAATTTCCTTGCTTTGGGAACTAGGGAACTCCCAGCATTGAGTTCATTTGCAGCGGGCAAATGACAACCAGTGAGAGAGAACTGACACCTATTAACCACAGATAAACCTATGTAATGTTGTTATATGTTTATTGTGTATTCATTATTTTATTAAATAGTAGAAGTCAAAGAAATAAGTTTTTCATTTTTGCTTCCAAATGAAAAAGTTATTTAAAAAACAAAAATTGTCACAAATATTCGTTGTTGGGCATGTATCATTGACGATAATGAACAAGGATAGGAGAATGATATATGCAAAACCAGAGTTTGTTGCTTTACCCTGCTAGGCATAAAGCTGCCGCCGGAAGAGGCAACGAGGCCAGACCTATCTCACGGTACGTCCCCACCGCGGCCCGACGGGGCCCAATAGTCAAAGACCCTCCTGATTAGCGTACGCAGATCGTACGTCGTCGATCGTCGTTCAGTGATCGCAGGGGATCGTACGCAGATCCCCTGCGATCACTGCCCTTCTCACGAGCATCCATTAAAGCTCATAGTTATTCTTAAGGGACGAACTACTCTTGCCCCTTCCCGATCGGTGACACTGTAAAGACCATTCCACGTTAACAGCAGTTTAGCCCTTTCGAAAAAAAAACAAGGCAGTCGCTTTTAGATAACAGCTGTTATTGGAAACCTGGAACTCGTGTGCAGTATTGCTATTGGTTGACAGACATCACTTATTGCAATAACGTAGAATGTCTTCCCAAATATTTTTGAAAAACATAGACGATATATGTGTTTTTATCTTGTTTTTAAAAAAACATTAACCGCCTCCGAGTTCTACTCATACTACTCTGTCCTTACTCATAATCGACCCAAATATATAATTTGAACTAGAAAGTGAGTTTACGTGATAGTCTGTTTAGGTTTGAGTAGCTTATAATGAACTACGTGAGGATGAGGCCGTCGTGCCGCAATAGCACAAGCGTGTGATTATAAACGTAACGGTTATGGGATCGATTCTCTTTCGGAAGAATGAAGTATTTATTAATATTTCTATTTCTTAGCTCTGGTAACAAGGCAAAACTAGGCTTTGAGTTTCCCCCTTCAACATGCCTCGAAACTTACACGGAGAGTGGAGAACGGTAGTGTTTTAAAACTATAAATATATATATATATATACTATAGGTTCCCTCTGCCTACTCTGCTATTTGCGGGATACAGCGTTAAGTAAAAAAAAATATATCCATCTTAACACCTTACCGTACGTCTAACAGTACAGTAGTCAGTAGTCCATGGCATTTATTTTATGCCGTACCAAAACAAATTTCAAATTATAAAATCACTAATTTTCAAATTTCTGCTGAACATGGACTGACTTACTGAGGTCCTCTAGCTCTACTCATAGACAACCTTGACGTTGACCTGTCGATGGTCGCGTTATACTCTGTATAGTTACAGGTTATCTGTGGTTATTTGTTAACAGATGTCATTTATTCTCCCACTGCTGAAAGAAAACAATTGCTTTTGTTTGTATTAGACATAATTCAATATAAATAAAAAATAAAACAAAAGTATGAGGTGGAGTGAAAAGGAGACACACCAATTCGTGAAACTATATCTAAGTCAAGAATCTTTATGGTATACAGAACACGAAAATTACAAAGTAAATGAAAAGCGTTTACAAGCTTACAACGAAATTATTGCCAAATTCTATTCTATCACTGGTATTACTTTATCCTTAAGTCAATTAAAGGCAAAAATTAAAAACTTAAGGTCTACGTACACGCAAGAGTTGACTAAAATAACAAAAAGGTCGAGTAATGGTTACGAATACACTCCATCAGTTAAGTGGTTTCAATATTGGCATAAACGGTTTCAACGCATTCCAATTCCAAATAAAATTTCAGACTCAATGTATGAGGTAAATACCTAAAATACTTTACTAACAATGGTTTAATATTAATATTTTACAAACATTTGTTAATTTTCTATCATTTTTGTTTCAGGAATCAGAAAAAGACAGTTCAAAAACGTGGAATAACGAACAATCCAATAATTATAATGAACAAACAAATCTAGAAACATTAATATCTGAAACTGATGGTGATTATATTCTTTTATTAAAAAACGAACCAGAAGAACCACTGTTTCCAAAGACTGATACAAATCCATATGAAATAAAAAGAAAGAAACTAAAACATAAAAGTTCCAGTACTGCTTCAGAAGCCTCTGTTCAAGGCAGCCAAGATTCTAATTTAGATTTATGTAATGAAGATGAATTTGATATATATGGTAAATACATTGCATCTCAACTCCGAACAATGAATTTGAAAACATCATTGAAAATGAAATTGCAAATACAAAAATTAGTTAGCGAAGCCAGGCTATCTGATCTTTCCAATGATTAAAATAAAAGAAATCAATAAAATTAATAAGTATTGGAATATTTTGAAATACATATTGCACCTTGGCTCAAATAGTGTGATAGTTTGAAAATCTCATTTATTGTACTATTTGTTTCAGAAAACATGAAAGTTGTATCTTAAGTAGTATCATAATTATAGTTTCATTGTTTGAATCTAGATGGCATTAGTGTCATTATACTGTTAAATGAAAAGATTGCGTTACCTGCTTGCGGGACATGGCCGTCTGTCTAAATATTGTATAAAGTGTTGTTTATCAATGAATGTTGGTACATATAGAATAAATCTGATCTGTATAGTTACAACATTATATCTGATGACTATACAGGGTGGAAGAGGCTGCGCTTCTTTAATTGAAACTGCATATAGGGTAAAAAATTTCAAACCCGAAGCTAAAGAAATTAATCAAGATGCCTCAACAGTTTGGACGTAGGATTTTTTTTTCATTTCACGATTTTTCTCCATACCTGTATTTCGTGTGACGCACACATACACATACTACTACAAAAATACTACTAAGCGTTGCCAAACTTCTACTTTTCATTCGTCAAAACAAAACCGAACGAGAAAGAACGATATCTCGCGTTCTTTTTCACGCAATTACCTATTTATTATAAATCTAAATAACGTTCAAACCTCTTATTAAAATTGTTTAA